>ML789621.1:213138-223161 GCA_009831015.1 Picea engelmannii | reverse complement strand
AGAGAGATGCATTCTTGTGAGAGGACTTTCTGTATTTGTTTGAGTTATCTCTTGGCATTGTATTGGCTATCTATAATAAGGAATTTTTGTTGGGTTTTCTTCCCCATGAGGGTTTCCCAGGATAAATGATGTGTCTCTTGTGATTGTTTATTTCTTAGTGATCCTATATTATGCTATTGTTATCTAGTGAAATGAAAAGAACTGTAATAATATCTTAAACCTTAACATGGTATCAAAGCTAAGCTGAAGAGAGCATCTTTCACAAGAGAAAGTGAAAAATGTCACTGTTGTTGTAAATGCAAATTAGGGATTTTTGTTGGTGAAGTATTTCAGCCCTAAAACCATCTAGAAAAGTGCACCCTTCCTCAAGGATCACTTTGGCATCCTCAGTGCAACTTTTTAGTGGCTGTATCTCCCAGAAAGTGAAACCCTAGTTTTCACAAAGTACGAGAAAACCGCAAAACCAAAGTACCAGAAGTACTAGAAAACTAAAAGCACCAATCCATAAATCCGTTGGTCAAGATTGAGGGGGTAAAAGTTGGATTTTCAAAAATCTGATTGCACTAGCTTACTTGCCTCAGCTCAACGCATTTATCCCCTGGATCAGAATTTCAAAATTTGAAGTTTGAAAAATTAGGGTTTCCTCATAAAACCCTAAGTTGCATTTGCAGTTGCAGTCTCAGAACCAATTGTAGTATCAATTGCAGTTACAATATCAGTTATAGTTGCAACCATAGTACCAGTTGCAGTCACCCTTGAAGTTCTTAAAGAGTTGGTGATCATTACCATTGCTACCAGATGGTGCCTCTACCTGCAAGTGCCGTCAGAGGTATGTACTCACACATATTTAAATGATTAAGCTTTAAAGGGTATTTGTAGGAGAAGGGATCTCTTTTCATAGATACAGAAGGATCTCAAGATCCAACACATTAAGATGAATGATGCAACCTAGGTGTGATTATTCTGATATGCATCTTTTTTGTTATGACATTATTTTGATCAGTGTTGCATGACCATCATTCTAATCTTTAATCAAAATCTGAGTCAAGGTATTATATGGATTAAAAGTATCCTCTAACCCAACCTTCTATCAAGATAGCGTAGTGTCTCAGTACATAAGACAGGTTGAAGAAAGCACTTGTCATCTTGAGTAAAGGAGACTTGGAAGAAAAGAAAGCACTCATTCTTGAGGACAAGGCTCCAGGTCCGAGGAGAAACCTCGTGTGTTAGTTCCAGGTTTCCATGGAGGAATGTTTGGTCACAACCCTACGAGAGTGTTGACCTCATTTCATATTGTATTCCTTACCTTTAATCTTTGCTTCAAACAAGTTACAAGTGATAGCTCTAAAGGAGCTACTGCGATGATTGTTCACGCTATTGCTTTAAGGATATTATTCTTGCTTGTTGTTTTGTTGACCTTGTTTGAGGTCACAGGTAATAACCCTAAGGAATCTATAGTGAAGGTTGCAGAAGGCAACGTGCTAAAGGAGAAACCTTAAAAGAAGCAATCATCATTGGAAAAGAAGAAGGTGGCTTGTATAAGCTAAAGGGTCACTCAGAAGTTGCCATGACCCACACTATTGAGAATCCATGTGAACTTTGGCATAGAAGATTAGCCCACATCAACTACAAGGTGCTACCATACGTATGCAAAGTTGTCACAAGCATACCGGAACTCAAGGTTGACCATGAAGGCATGTGCAATGGATGTGCACAAGGGAAGAACATCAAGAACCCTTTTTCGAAGAGAGACAACAAAGCAGAAGGAGTCCTAGAGATCATTCGTTTATATGTGTGTGGCCCAATGCTATCATCCTCCATTAGTGGGTATGTATACTATGTATCTTTTATTGATGATTATTCTCGTAAGACTTGGGTGTATTTTTTGAAATCAAAAGATGAAGTGTTCAGTAAATTCAAGGAATTCAAAGCCTTGATAGAGAACCTTTTCGAAAGAAAGATCAAGATACCCAGGTCAGATAATGGAGGAGAATGCACCTCAAAAGAGTTTGTGAGCTTCTGCAAAGATGTTGGGATCAAGAGGGAGCTCACCACTCCCTACAATCTTCAACAAAATGGTGTAGCAAAAAGAAAGAACATAATGATAATGGAAGCAGTGAAGACCATGATCCATGATCAAGATCTTCGTATGTGCTTATGGGCAGAAGCTTAAATGACATCCGTATATGTGCGAAACCGATTGTCCCATAGTGCACTTGGGTTCAAGACCCCGGAAGAGATGTTCACCGGAAAGAAACCATAGGTAAGCCATCTCAAAATATTTGGCTGCCCTGTATTTATACATATTCTGAAAGAGAAGAGAAACAAGCTGGAACCCTCAGGAAAGAAGGGAATATTTGTGGGATATTGTGAGGTCTCCAAGGTATTCAACATTTATATACCAGGTCACCATCACATTCATATCAGCAGGGATGTGATCTTTGATGAAGATGCATCGATCAATAAATCGAGAAGATTCCAACTTGAAGAAGTATATGAAGAGGAACCCATAATCCTCAGAGTTGCAGAATCAGTGAGGGAGGTTCCCAGAGCTACATAACCAGTGAGGGAAGTCGTAACTTCCATTTATGAGGAAATTCTAGAAGATCATGACATAGCAAAATTTCAAGAACCTCCTCAGATGACGATCTCCCATAAAAGAAAGCTTGCTTGGGGAAGAGAGCTTATTCAATATGGAGAGAAGTATGGTGTTCCCGAAGGAACCACGAGACAGGTGAAGAGACCAAAGCCATTCTCCAGTTATATGGCTTTGATGTGTGATTTTCTTTGAAGAATCCATTTAGAAGAAAGAATGGGCATATGCCATGACAAAAGAATACCAATCCATAATAAGGAACGATGTATGGGAAATATTTCCCAGACCGAAGAGCAAATATGTGGTATCTTCCAAATGGATCTTCAACATAGAACATGTTGCTGATGGAAGTATTGAGAAGTATAAAGCAAGATTTGTCACTCGTGGATTTTCTCAAAAGGAAGGCATTGACTATGAAGACACATTCACTACTGTATCCAGATACACTTCGATCAGAACCATCATAGCACTTGCAACTAATATGAAGTGGAAGTTACACCAGATGGACGTAAAGACAACTTTCCTAAACGGTGTCATTGAAGAAGAAGTGTATATAAAGAAACCTCAAGGATTTGAAGTTGAAGACAGGAAGTCTCATGTATGCAAGTTGAAGAAGGCTCTGTACGGATTGAAGCAAGATCCTAGAGATTGGTATGGAAGGATAGACAGTTTCCTGACGAGCTTGGGCTTTACCAAGAGTAAAGCAGATTCTAACCTCTACTTCAAGGTTATGAACGATGAACCAGTGATATTATTGATGTATGTGGATGACTTATTCTTAATTGGAGAATAAAATCTCATCACCGAATGTAAGAAGAGGCTCGCCTAAGAATTTGAGATGAAATACCTTGGCCTAATGCATTATTTCTTAGGTCTTGAGGTATGGCAGAGTCTAGAGAGGATCTTCCTTAACCAAGGGAAGTATGCAGTCCTTGAAGAGATTCAACATGTTAGAGTGCAAGTCCATGAATACACCCATGGAAACGACGCTGAAGCTACTGGTTAACACTTCGTCAGAATTGATTGATGCCACACTGTATAGACATATCATTGGATCGCTGATGTACTTGACCAATACCAAACCAGATATTTGTTTTTCCGTGAACACGTTGAGTCAATTTCTGGTAGAACCTAGACATGTTCACCTAGTTGCTGGAAAACATGTGATGAGGTACCTTAAGGGTACATTAGATTCTGGTCTCAGTTATGATGGAGATCATGATTTCACATTGAGTGGGTACACTGATTTAGATTGGGATGGAAGTGTCTCTGACAGGAAGAGAACTTCAGGATGTTGTTTCAGTTTGGGATCAGCCATGATCTCATGGAAGAGTAGGAAGCAATCCAACATTTCTCTCAGTACAACGGAAGCATAATACATTGCTGCGTGTTCTGCCAGCTGCAAAGCTATATGGCTTCGTAAGTTATTGACTGGTCTATTTGACCTAGAGATGGAAGCAGCCACGATCCTATGTGACAACCAGAGCTGCATAAAGATGACAAAGAATCCTGTATTCCATGAAAAGTCAAAGCACATAGAGATCTGATATCATTACATCCGTGACATGGTGCATAGAGGAGCCATAAAGCTCCAGTACATTAGCACGAATGAACAGGTTGCCGATGTGTTGACCAAGCCTCTATCTCGTGTAAAGTTTGAGCACTTTCGAGATAAGATTGGTATAGTCCAAAAGGACCTTCCTCAAAAGGGGGAGTAGTGTTATGATGAGATGTATCTAGTACTGTGCTTCCAGCTTAACCGCTGTGATGTAAAGCCAGTCTAGTTGTTGTGTTGAGATGTGCCTAGTACTGTGCTTCCAACTTAACCGTTGTGATGTAAAGCAAGTTTAGTTGTTGTGTTGAGATATGCCTAGTATTGTGCTTCCAACCTAACTATTATGACGTAAAGCAAGTCTAGTTGTTGTGTTGAGATATGTCTAGCACTGTGCTGCCAGCTTAATTGCTGTGACGTAAATCCAGTCTAGTACCTTTCTTCCAACTTTATAGCTGTGATGAAAAGCAAGACGAGTATTGTTCTTCCAGCTTTATAGTTGTGACGAAAAGCAAGACAAGTATTGTGCTTCTAGATTTATAGCTGTGACAAAAAGAAAGACGAGTATTGTACTTCCATATTGATTGCTGTGACGAAAAACAATACGAGTATTGTGCTTCCATCTTGATTACCATGACAAAAAGCAAGATGAGTATTGTGCTTCCAGCTTGATAGCTATGACGTAAAGATAGTCCAGTATTGTGCTTCCAACTAGATTGCTGTGATGAAAAGTAAGACAAGTACTGTGCTTCTAGCTTGATAGCTGTGACGTAAAGCCCATCTAGTATTGTGATTCCAGCTTAATTGTTGTATAGTGTGCCAACCTCGTGTTGTGATGATGTGCCAGCCTCATGCTGTGATGATGATGTATTAGTTTTATACTAATCCATATTGATGCAGATGATGGTTTCATTTCTTTGAGAATGACGATGCTGCCGATGAGAAAAACTCGACAAACTCTGCAAGGGGAAAAGGGACATGAAGCTGATGGAAGTATCGAGAAATATAAAGCGATATTTGTATCCAGAAGATTCCGACAAACAAAGACAATTGTCTATGATAAGACATTTGATCCAATAGTCCAATACACTTCCATCCATCATCCATGAGTTGGAAACTACATGAGATGGATGTAAAGACAACCTTTCTCAATGGTGAGATTGAGGAAGAAGTTTACATTGAGTTAGCTGAGAAAGACTCACTAGATAGAAGCAAAACATGTATTGAGATATCTATGAGGCACAATTGGATATGGCCCGAGATATGCCTCCAGTGTAGACTTGAGTTTGTAGGGATATGCTTATTGGGAAAGGGAGCGTAGTGGACCGAAAGAGAACGTCTGGTTGTTGCCTTACCTTGGGATTTTCCATGGTTTCCTGGTGCTGCAGGAAACAAATCTCTATGGCCTTGAGTATAACATAAGCAAAGTATATAGAATTGAGTGTGACAGTCCATGAAGTAGAGTGGCTTCGCAAGCTTCTGACATATTTATTTGATCATGAGATGGATCCTATTATTACTGTGATAACCAGAGTTGTGTGAAGCTCTCTGAGAACCCTGTGCTTCATCAAAACACATTGAGATAAAATATCATTATATTAGAGACATGATGCAGGGGAAAGAATTACATGTGCAATACCTTCCAACACATGAGTAGATTGCAGATATCATGCCAAAATGAAGTTCGAGTACTTCCGTGAGAGACTTGGCCTAGTGAAGAATACCTCTCTAGCTGAGAAGGAGTGTTGATGACTATAGCCAAGACGAAGTTCGAGTACTTTCGTGCGAGACTTGGCCTGATGGAGAATGCCTCCCTAGCTGAGAGGGAGTGTTGATGATTACAACTGCGTGAGACATCCTCTAGGATACAAACTGAGTGAGTCGACTTGAGAGAGAGCCCATGAGTTGGGTGTGACCATGAGATGGGTGTGTGGTTCCTCTCTGAGACAGAGATGGAACATTGTACCCTTGTGTGGGGTGAGGAATCCCATGAGCTGGGTGTGTGGTTCCTTTCTGAGACAAAGATGGAATGTTGTGTACCCCTGTGTGGGGAAGCCCATGAGTTGGGTGTGTCATTCTCTCTGATACATAGATGAAACTATGTATTGGTCTCCTTTGTGCAGACATTTGAGATGATGTGATACTCCAGATGATTCTCTTGTGAGACGTACTGAGAAATAGATCTGCTGAGTTGGACGTGCCTGTGGCTGAGCACATGTGAACATGATCCTAGTGGCTGATCAATAGTGAGTGTGATTCTCCTGTGAGATGCAATGAGATAGAGATGTGGACATCCCTATGGATGATCACATATGGATGTGCCCCTAGTGGCTGAGCACTAGTGGGTGTGTGAGATCCCTTGCTATATTGTCCAAGAGTCAGACTTACTTGTAACCTTATTTGTGATGTAAAGGGTACAGGTTGGCCCCACCATAAAGTGAAAGACAATTAATGTAAAAAATAATTATTATGGTAATTATTAATTATATTGTGAGTTATTGAGGTCGGCCTTGCTGTGACATATACACTACTTTTGATAGACTCAGTCTAATATAAATAAAGGTAAATTCCCCATTGAGGAATCATAACACAAGTGTGAGTTTGGAAAATTCAACAAGTAATTGTTCTTGGGAAAAGTGCACACTTCTCTTGGGTGCTAGTCTTCTAGGGTTTGTGAGCACCCTTTTGTCTGCTAGGTTTATGGTGTGGGAGGTCTTTCTCTTGAAGAATATAGAAAAGGATTGGCTGGGTTTTCTTCCCTTGTTGAGAAGGGTTTCCCAGAATACTTCTTGTGTACTTGTGCATGGTATTTCTTCTTGTGATCTTGGTTGCTGCAACAAATTGTTAATGGTTAAACTGCAAATGTTTATGGTTCAAGTAAAATGCTAAAAATGGAATGAACTTCATGCTTGAGCCTAGCTTATTGAAAAATCAACATAAGGAAGGATGAACATGTCTATGCTCAAACACTACCATGATCATATTTTTGAACACTTTTCTTTCTCTAAAACTTTCCAAAGGGGAAAAAAGTTGCACTCGCCATCTTGTAGAGAAAAATGCATTGTGTGTTGATTTGGTTATTTGTTGCAACCTCTCCATTGAGGTGTTTTAGTTGTTGGGGATTTTTTTTGGTTTACTTGGGAATTTGGCAGAGGTAAAGAAGTGAAAGGCATTGGTTCCAAGTTCAAGCTACCTTCGAAGCCCCTTTGATGTTGTGTTTTAACTCTTGCTATATTTTTTAGACATTGGTAGGGTCCAACAATGCTTCAAGAGGCAAAATACATCGTTCCTTTCCGTATGCAACTTTCCCATTTCCATTGGTGGTGTTTTCATCTCTTGTGTGTTTTTGGAACAATAGTGGGGTTTGGCAAGGCTCAAAAGGGAAAAATGCATCACTTCCGCCCTTAGCTTGCTTTCGCGATGCTCCCACTATTGCATTTTGCTTACTTATGCATTTTACCATGTTGTAGGGCCGAATGAAATCTCAAAGTGCAAAATGCATCAATTCCATTAGCAATTTTCTTTTCAATGCTTCCTTTGCTATGTTTTTGGATTCATGATGGGGTTCGAGAATACCCCTGAGGGAAAAACGTATTGGTCTTGTCATCGATTTGCTTCCCCAACACTCCCACTATTACATTTTAGCTTCTTATGTGTTTTTTGGCTTGCAATGAGATTTGACAATGGCTTAGAGAGTGAGAAGCATCACTTCTTTGCCTAGGCTATCAATATAACTATGATGGTGCACTTTAGTTCATGGTGCATTTTTGGTCTTCTATGAGGTCCAACGAGGTTTTGATTAAGAAAAACACAGTGTTGGGCTCTTTGGGTGACATTTTTCCATCCTTTATTAGTGCACATTGGATTACCATGTGTTTTCCTTCATCTGGTAGGGTTTGACAATGCCTTAGAAGGTGAAACAAAGTGTTTCTTTGCCTAAGTAGTGGGTACAATCTCCAGTGGTATGCATTAGTTCCTTATGTGTTTTTCAATTTCTAGTGAAGTCCGATGAGTGCTCTGAGGTCAAACGTAGTGCTAGATTCTTTGGAGAACATTCTTCACTCATCCAACAATTCATTTTCCTCATTCATGTGTTTTTGACCTTCAGTGAGGTCTCATTATCTAAAACACATCCGTTGTTGTTCCATTGCACCATTGTAATTACTTTGCTGTGAATTTTCATCTTTGCATATGTGTTTTATCTTCTATGGAGTGTGTTTGCTAAGTTAGAATGTTGTACTAGAGGGCTTTGAGAAACAATTCATTGTTTCAGAAGTGTTAATTACCATTCAAATCTGTTTGTGGATCTTTGGAGCTTACTTGCTTCATCAAGAACTTCTCAATAAAAAATTCATTTATTATTCTTATGTTGACACATATACTTGATCTTCTCTTTATGAGAGTTCTAGTTAATTTAGATCATCATAGTTTTCAACGATCTACTTATTCATGCATTGCTTCCATGCTTCCGAGACAAAATGTAGTTGTCTTACTGAAGGGGTTATTCACAAATCAAGTCCTTGATGAAATCATTTGAAGTATCTTTCCTTGATCAAAGTATCAGTCTTTCTATATGTTTAATGTATATAGATGCTCTATTATGAATGCAATGCCACACATATCGTGGTGGATTGCCAATAGTCCAAGCAAATCTTACAACATGCCTTTTCATCATCCATATAACTTTATTTTTTATTTGTTCCACACTTTCTCTTTCCTTTGATATTTTATGAAACCCTACAAGGATCCTTTGTCTATGTAACAATGTTGAGAGATTTATTTCACAAACCGTGATCACACTTGCTAGAAAAACAATTGATACTTGAAATGATTCCATTTCCACACTTTCTCACCACTTAGAGTTCCTTATTTATGACCTTTCCTATGCTCATCATCATTAGTTATCAACCGTTGTGGATGCATAAGTTTCACAGTGACAAAAGAGTTAGTGTGTTGATTAGCTTTAAGTATTAACTTGCAACATGTGATAAGCAATAGCGCATGAAATATGATGATAGATGCAATGATAGAAGCTATGCATTAATGTTATCTCCTCACAAGCAATAACCATCCCAATGTAATGTTAGGTGTGTTAACCATGAGTGATGGAGCATTCAAATAATTTTTTTTGTAACATAGTCGAGGCATGGTTCTTGATTGCAATACACATCTACATAGTTCTTGATTGCTATGCATGTTTATGTACGTGCTCTGATTGCTATGCATGTCTATGTACGTGCTTTGATTGCTATGCACGTATAGTATGATTTTATTGCTATGCATTTCTATGCACGTGCTTTGATTTCTATGCATGTATAGTATGATTTTATTGCTATGCATGTCTATGTACGTGCTTTGATTGCTATGCATGTATAGTATGATTTTATTTCTATGCATTAAATTCTTGATAATGAGATTGTTACTATTTCATACACAAAATCACCATGTCATTGATATAAACCATTCAAAGATCTTTCATAGGCAAGCAAAAGAAAACATTGCAATCAAGCAATCATTATTCAAACATGAGCACTTCAACAAGTTTGCTTGAGTAAGAGGGTCTCATCGATCATCAAATCATCACACTATAAGGCAAGCAAAGGATCTTTGAAGATTATCAATCCAAACCCCAATTCAAAGAAAAGCTCAAACCCATCAAGTTATACACATTTAAATGCAATCCAAGCAATAAACTTATTCAGACAAACCAATCAAAGAAAAGTATGGTTATTATGCTTTTGACTATTAAGTTTAGATGCTTTCACTACTTCATGCATATAATCGACATGTTGTCAAAAGAAACCATTCATGGACCATCCATAATGAGCAAAGGAAAACACTTCAATCAAAATATCATAGTAAACAAAGTCACTTT
>ML789621.1:176154-194508 GCA_009831015.1 Picea engelmannii | reverse complement strand
AGTCATGGCAAACTCTCTTTGGAACATGATAATGACACATCTAAAAATTGGCCTGTGTGACAACAGTTTAAATGTAAGTGGAGAAGATATCTGATAAGGAATATTTGCTACACACATCAAAATAAGGCAGTTCAGATTTGAAAGCATCTCCTTGAATGACCTGTAGCCTGTTGAACAATGGCCACATAATTGTTGCTGAGTTCATATTTACCTCCACATGATAGATGTATAAGACTCCTTCAGCAGTTGAAGTGGCCTTGATTTCATTTTCATCAACACCATATAATTAGGTACACAGAACCATAATGAATCCATGTAGGTGTATCAAATGAAGATATCACCCTTCAAGCCAAATTCTCACATGAAGCAAATCAACCCTCATTCCTGTAGCATTATCACAAGCAATAAGATGTGCTAAAAGCAAGCCTCCATGCACTTCTTAACAATTACAAAACATTTTTCGAATAAATCAATATTCCTCTGCTCAGATTTTGCTTTCCTGATTTTTGGATGAATGTCTAGGGTTTCATTGAGATAGGTGTTGTGAGGGAAATCTCCTTATGGACTAGCAAATAGGGTTATGCTTTGCATGCAGATATGACCAAGAGAAAATCTACTTTCTACCTTCGTCCCCAGTCTTAAATCCCATTACTTTTTAGTAAATACATGGACAAATCAACCTACCTTGTTCCAGGAGTTCGATGTCGATCCCTTGTCGCACTTGATCACTTGTTCCCAGTTCTCCTTTCCAACGTTGACCTGCATACAAGACAAGCAACGAATACACATGCATCTTACCTATAGACTAACAAGTTAGAGATTCAAACATGTACTTAACAAATTATGAATAACTCATGAATTGGGACGGGAAAAACATTTTCTTTATTACTTTGAATGAGTCAACTTACAAAAAGTCGAGACCGGCCACCGCTCTGCGAACCTGATCCTAGGCTCCTCTTCAACTGTCCTCCAACTTCTTTGCTTCGTATCTCTTCTGGCACAAGGATGGCTAAAGGGTTGGGACAATGGGAATATGCAAATGGGCAGAGTTTCTTTGCTATATTTTTTTTTTTCAAATGGGACCCCTAGCCCTTCTTTTATAGGTTAGAAGAAGCTAGGTATTTGGACGAACCCTTGGTCATGCATGGCCGTGAGTTTCAGTTAACTCACCCAGAGTTGTGTGTTTCGTCGACAACTTTCCTTTTTTCGTGCTTTTGTTGGTCCACGCAGGCTGTTTGAGGTCAGCTAGCGTGTACACGCGTGCAGTAATGGAGTAGGGCATGTGGGCCCTTATAAAAGAGGTTTTTTAAAGAGTTGCTCAACAACGCTTTGGCAAAGAAGAGATCTGAGATGGCCTGATGCCAAGTAAGCATGTATGGTGCAATTTAGGGTTATAATAGATGCCCCCTAATGTGTGAGGTCAGAAGAGCATCTGATGGCCGAAATACATTACCAATCTTTATTGATGTGCCAAACGATTGAGCCCAAGGATCAGGAACTGGGAGGCGCCATCTGCAAAATAACAAATGTCTCACCGAGGCGGGCATACCCATGCTCGAGATAAAATAGAATCATGGCTACCAATCAAATACACTGTAGATCCATGTCATATAACTATATAAATAGTAGCCGCGAACAATACACAGCAAAGCTACATCTCGAAATAAAAAAGATATACATATAGAGTATCCATCTTTTAGAAGCTGATACGGCCTGATGGCTAGAGATGAGGTCTTCAGAGCTCGAGAAACTACTTCAAAATCTGAGAGCCGCAGGGGGACCAACAGTAGCGGGAGAACTTCTAGCCGGGGAGGCTGAGAGGGTATTGAGACGGGTTGATCATAACTTTACTGCACTCACTCGCATGGTCTCGATGGCATAGATTGAGGACCTTCCACCATCTATGCAGCCTCATGTAGTGGGGGCACCACGGACGTGGGTCCGATTGTTTCGGCGTTTAGCCAATGCTATGGACCAGTCTAATAGGGCCCACAGGCCCTGACTTTAGCTAGACATTTTGATGTGCCACGAGCACTACTTGTATATATTTTTTGAGGCGCTTGCGTCCATCTATGTACTTTGGTTACTTTATGATATTATATACGGTTTTTTGGTCTTTTGTGTCTTATGGATCATGTGTGCAAAAACGTATTTACATGCTTATGTTAATGTTCTTTCATATGTGTGCAAGATGCCAATCTAAAATTTGATTAGCTAGAGTATTTGTAACTTGGTTTAATCCCCTAGGAACATGAAAATATGTTATATAATCAAAGTTTCATTCTAAGAGACGTACCCTAAGGAATCGTCGGTGTAAAGTTGGATCATGAACCCGATACACTATGTTTAACTAAGGCACAACCAGTTGAGCGTCGAGATAGACCCGGAGATGAGAGATACCCAATGACAAAGCGTCACAAAGCAACTCAATAACTGCACTATACTCGGCAACATTATTTGTGGTGTCACCTAAGCATATCCCTCTGAAAGATAATAACTGGCCTTGAGGTGTAAAGATTACCCAAGCTGCGGAGGCAAGCCTCCAAGTGTGCCGACTAGCACCATTTGCATACCCAACGAACACCTCGGAATCACTTGACATCTGCCACAGTGACGAAAGATAATATCAACGACACGTCCATAACACTAAAAGAAACTAAAAAGTAATAGTACAAAGAGTATACATATGTTACAAAAAGTTACCCATAGTGACCTACCTATGAGTAATACTTCTTGAGGTAGAGCCCATTTCTAGGCTCTGCCAAAGCATTCCCTTCAAAATCAACCAGACGATAAGCGCCCTTTTTTAATACCCCTTTTATGATGAAAGGTCCGAACCACATGGGTTTGAATTTGCCTGCCCCTAGGGTGTCCTTATCTTGGTCATAGACCAGGACAAGGTCGCCTTCAGAGAAAATTTGAGGACGAACGGACCTATCATATTTACACTTGACCTTATGTTTGTGAGCCTCATTGGCCAAGGCCGCATCACGACGCTGCTTGAGGTATACTAACTGTTCTTCGAGTGGAGAAGTGTTTGGAAATAATTGTACTGCCAATTTTAGAGACGGGATCTGACATTCGATGGGAAAAACTTCTTCCAGCCCGTAAATGAGTTGAAAAGGTGAGAAACTGGTCGCAGTCTTAACAGATGTTCGGTAAGCCCATAATGCCAAGTATAACATCAAATGCCAATTTGGCTTGGCTTAGTTGATAGTTTGACGTAGAATAGTGTTAAGAGTTTTGTTTACAGCTTCCACCTGCCCATTGGCTTGGGGGTAGTAGGGTGATGAATGTTCTTGCCACAACCCAAGCTTTGATGTTAATTCGGTCATCATCTGATTCTAAAAGTGATTGCCATGGTCAGTGACAATCTCCCTCGGGACGCCGAACCTTGCTATGATCTGGTTGAATAACAAGAAAGATCCAGTCTCTCCCTCATCTTTAAACGTTGGCATAGCTTCGACTCACTTTGTGAAGTAGTCTACAACTATGATGATATAGCGGTGCCCCCTTGTTGAAGGAGGGTTGCAAGTAGTGTAATCAATCCCCCACTTGGTGAAGGGACCAACTGTGATGACAAGAAAAATGGGAGTGGGATGTGCCCTCATCTTCCGAGAGAAGATTTGGCATGGATGGCACTTCTTGACCAATTCTATACAATCTTTGATAAGTGTCGGCCATAAGTAACCATCTTGTAGAATCTTTTGGGCTATTGCCAACCCAGACAAATGACTGCCACAAGCTCCAGTATGACAATCGTTAAGCACGATAACTGCTTCCTCATGAGTGAGACATCGGCGCAGGATGCAGTCTACACCTCTCTGATACAATGTAGCATCGATTATGAGATAATTCTTAGCCTGATGGTGTGTGCGTCGACGCTCATCATGAGAAGCAGTGGTGGGGCACTTCAAAGTCTGGAGATAGATAAGTATATCTCCATACCAGGGATCTGAAGATGTGATCAAGAACATATCTCCCTGGATAGGTGATTCTTCAGGCACAACGTCACATGACTCAACCATAAGTTCTAAAATAAGTTCTGCGAAGACCAGTGAGTTTTTAGACTTTGCTGAAATGAAGTCTAAGTCAAACTCTTGGAGGATGACTATCCATCTACTGATTTTTCCGCCTATTACCCATCGTGTCAACATGTACTGGAATGGATTCACGACAACAATGACGGTGGTCTTACGAAACAGAACATAATGACGGAACCGTTGAACAACATGAATTGCTGCCAACGCAAGTTTTTCGATGTGAGAATAATTGAGTTCCGGTCCTACGAGACCTCGTCTCAGGTAATAGATCACATATTATGAGAACAAGTCATCTTCCTGAACTAAAACCATGCCAATGGTTGATTATGCTGCAGTTAGATATAATAAGAAATCTTTGTTATAGTCAGGTGGCCGAAGCAGAGGGGCAGTTGTGAGGGCGTGTTTTAATGCGTCGAAAGAGCGTTGAGCAGCATCATCCTAGTAAAAGGGAACATCTTTCTTCAGTAAGCACATAAATCCCTTGGTGATCTCGGCATAGTTGGCGATGAAGCGTCGTAAAAAGTTTGCCTTACCCTGTAGACTCTGAAGTTGAAGGATTGTGCGTGGGGGGGGCAACTGAATTATTGCCTCAACCTTGAGAGGATCGACCATGATCCCTATTGTTGACACTATGAAACCTAACAATCGTCCTAACGTTATGCAGAAGCTGCACTTGTTTGGATTCAAGCAAATCCGAAAGTAGCGACACCGTTCAAAGATAAGTCGGAGGTGTGTGGGATGATCCGTTCTCTTGCGAGATCGTGATGCTAAATAATCTAGACAAGCCTCGACTATATGCTTGAGGTCATGAAAAGAAAAAGACATGGCCCGTTGAAAGGTGGCTCCAACATTTTTGAGACCAAAAGGAATTTTATGATATGCGAATGTACCCCATGGGCAAATGAATGTCGTTTTGTGTTGGTCTTCGGGTTTGATTTGAATTTGATTATATCCCGAAAAACCATCCATGAAAGAAAAGGCTTTGCAACCCGCACATTCATCAATGATCTGGTCGATGAATGGTGTGGGAAAATTATCTTTGGGACATGCCTTATTCAAATCACGCAAGTTGGTACATACACGAATCGTGCCTTGTTTTTTATTGACCGGCACGGGGTTTGACACCCATTGGGTCAAATGGATAGGATATATAAACCCAACTTTTAGAAATTTCTCAACCTCAACCTTAATGGCTGCTTAGGATTAAACTGGACGAAACTTCAACCGAACTGGCTTGGCATCAAGATACATTGTGATTTCATGTTCAACTATTCTTGGATCAATGCCTGACATTTTCTCGTAAGACCAGGCAAAAATGTCGCGGAATTCTTTAAAAAGATCAGTGTAGATTTGAATCTCTTCGGGGGATCAGTCTGCTCCGACGAAGACATTCTCCACGACACCAGGGTTTTGGGAGATATTGATTGGTAAGATTTCAACGATATTACCCTCAGCATAAACCTCGTGTGTAGCTAAGGGATTAATAGGACAAGACCGATCTTCCATCATAGTCACGGTGAATTCTCCTACTTCAAATCGGCTTAACGCTGGGAGGAAATATGATCTGTGATGAAGATCCTCCTAGGGTTTATCCGGACTAGTCATTTCTGCAATTATTGCTTCATCAGAGGGCAAGACTAAGTCTAATGAATCAGTGTGAGCAGGAAAACCCTGAGCCCAAACAGGCTCTAGTAGCAGATCGAACTCCTGTGCAGGAGCTGGATCAGTGTTGGTTGAAGTTTGTTGGACTAAAGAGTACGCTACTTCAGCTGCGGACAAGGGCATGGATGTTAATGTTTATGACATTATTATAGTTCTTTGCATTTCAATAGATATGAGCAACATAAGAATAAGATCACTGAGAAATACACATTCACAAGAGACACAACATTTATCCCGGGAAACCCTCTAGGGGAAGAAAACCTAGCAAAAACTTCCTTATCATAAATTCCCAATACAATGTCAAGAGATAACTCAAACCAATACAGATATTCCTCTCCAAAATATGCACCACTCTTCTCCTTCTCTCCAACTGGTAAGTTGCAGCTTGCCTCTTAGAAAATGAGCAAGTGTGGTGTGTGATAAAGTGAGGCGCTAGCCTCTCTCTATATACAAGTCTGGCACGTGTGAAGGGTTTTCACTGGCAGGGCCGACTTCTCACTCTGGGTGGGTAAACCCACCTTTATTATATTTCCGGTCTCAATAATGACTGTTGGGGCTGACTTCTTATTCTGCCTATTACAATTGTTTGTTGACCAATCCGCAAAAGGGGATTTGGTCCTAATACAATTACCGACATGATTAATCCACAATGGGGATTAATCCTATAAATAATATATCAATAAGAATAGGAATACTCTTTGCAGTTACATTATTTCAACACTCCCCCTTAACAAGAAGGGTATTCTTCAATAGCATCAGGTGAGAGAGGTCTGCATCATCAGTGGCATAAGGAGGACAGTATCATCAATATCGTCTTGGAACATTGGTTGGCATATTTACGAGTCATCAGAAGTTTTCTTCATCAGAAACATCGTCATTCTCGAAAGAATGCCATCATCATCTGCATCAATATGTATCAGTAAAAATGATACCTCATCACAACACTAGGCTGGCACATCACAGTACTTACACTGGCTCAATGTCACAACTGTTAAGCTGGTAGCTGGATGTCAGTCACATCTTGCTTTACGTCTAACAACTAGGTCAGAAGCAAGGTATACATCATCTTGCTTTACATCTAACAACTGGGTCAGAAGTAAGGAATCATCTTGCTTTACATCTAACAACTAGGTCAGAAGCAAGGAACACATCATCATCTTGCTTTATGTCTAACAACGAGGTCAGAAGCAAGGAATCATCTTGCTTTACGTCTAACAACTAGGTCATAAGCAAGGAATACACACAATGTCTTGCTTTACGTCTAACAACAAGGTCAGAAGCAATGACTCATCTTGCTTTACATCTAACAGCGAGGTCAGAAGCAATGACTCATCTTGCTTTACGTCTAACAACGAGGTCAAAAGCAAGGAATACGCACAACATCTTGATTTACGTCTAACAACGAGGTCATAAGCAATGACTCATCTTGCTTTATGTCTAACAACGAGGTCAAAAGCAAGGAATACACAAAACGTCTTGCTTTACATCTAACAGCGAGGTCAGAAGCAATGACTCATCTTGCTTTACGTCTAACAATGAGGTCATAAGCAAGGAATACATATATACTCCCCCTTTCAGGGAGGGTCCTTTCGGACTATACCAAGATTATCTTGAAAGTGTTCAAACTTTACACGAGATAGAGGTTTGGTCAACACATCAACAATCTGTTCATCCGTGCTAATGTACTGGAGCTTCAAGGCTCCTCTTTGTACCATGTTGTGGATGAAATGATAGCGGATCTCTATGTTTCGACCTGTCGTGGAATATAGGATTCTCTGTCATCTTTATAAATCTCTGGTTGTCACATAGAATCATGGTTGCTCTCATCTCCAAGTCAAATAGGCCATTCAACAACTTTCGAATCCATATAGCTTCACAACTAGCAGAACATGCGGCAATGTACTCTGCTTCCGTTGTGCTGAGAGAAATACTGGATTGCTTCCTACTCTGCCACGAGTTCATGGCTGATCCCAAACTGAAACAACATCCGGAAGTGTTTTTTCTGTCAGCAACGCTTCCTACCCAATCTGAATCAGTGTATCCACTCAATGTGAAGTCACGATCCCCATCATAGCTGAGACCATAATCCATTGTACCTTTAAGTTACCTCACCACATGTTTTGCAGCCACTAGGTGAACACGTCTAGGCTCTACCAGAAATTGACTCAAGGTGTTCATTGCAAAACAAATTTCTGGTCTGGTGTTTGTCAGGTACATCAGTGATCCAATAATTTATCTGTACAATGTGGCATCTATCAAGTCTGACAAAGTATCGATGAGCAACTTCAGCTTCGTTTCCATGGGTGTTTTCATGGACTTACATTCTAGCATGTTGAATCTCTTTAAGATTTCGACTGTGTACTTCCCTTGGTTAAGGAAGATCCTTTCTGGACTCTGCCATACCTCAAGGCCTAAGAAGTAATGCATTAGGCCAAGGTCCTTCATTTCAAATTCTGCGGCAAGTCTCTTTTTACATTCAACAATGACCTTTTCTTCTCCAGTTAAGAATAAGTCATCCACATACAGTAGTAAGATTACTGGTTCATTATCCATAATTTTGAAGTAGAGATTTAAGTCTTCTTTACTCTTGGTAAAGCCTAAGCTCGTCAATAAACTGTCTATACGGCCATACCAAGCTCTAGGGGCTTGCTTCAATCCGTATAAGGATTTCTTCAATATGTAGACATGAGACTTCCCGTCTTCAACCTCAAATCCTTGGGGTTTCTCTATATACACTTCCTCTTCGATAACACCATTCAGGAAAGTTGTCTTCACGTCCATCTGGTGCAACTTCCATTTCATCTTAGCTGCAAGAGATATGATGGTTCTAATTGAAGTGTATCTGGCTACAGGAGCGAATGTCTCTTCATAGTCAATGCCTTCTTTCTGGGAAAAGTCACGAGTGACAAATCTTGCTTTAGATTTCTCAATACTTCCATCAACAACATGTTTTATTTTGAAGAGCCATTTTGATGATACCACATCCTTGCTTTTTGGTCTGGGAACTATTTCCCATACATCATTCTTTATTATGGATTGGTATTCCTTTGTCATGGCATTTGCCCATTCCTTCTTTTGAATGGCTTCTTCAAATCATGTAGGCTCTTCATCTAGTAGATTACACATCAAAGTCGTGTAACTGGAGAATGGCTTTAGTCTTTTCACCTGTCTCAAGGTTCCTTCTGGAACACCATACTTCTCTCCATCTTGAATAAGCTCTCTTTCCCAAGCAGGCTTTCTTTTATGGGAGAAGGTCATTTGAGGAGGTTCTTGAACTTCTGTTATGTCGTGGTCTTTAGGAGTCTCCTCATCAGGGGAAGTTACGACTTCCCTTACTGGTTCTGCAGTTCTGGGAACTTCCCTCACAGATTCTTTAATCCTGGGATTTACAGGTTCCTCTTCATATACTTCTTCAAGCTGACATCTTCTTGATTTCTTAAGTGTTTCTTCTTCATCAAAGGTCACGTCCCTATTGATCTCAATGTGGCGGTGACCAGGTATGTAGATTCTGAAGGCCTTGGAGACCTCACAGTATCCCATAAATATTCCCTTCTTTCTGGAGGGTTCCAACTTGTTTCTTTTCTCTTTTGGTATATGAATAAACACTGGACAACCAAATATTTTGAGATGGCTTACCTCTGGCTTATTTCTGGTGAACATCTCTTCCGGGGTCTTGAACCCAAGTGCACTATGGGATAATCAGTTTTGCACATAAACAATTGCCATTGCTGCTTCTACCCATAAGCACATAGGAAGATCTTGATCGTGAATCATGGTCTTTACAACTTCCATAATTGTATTGTTCTTCCTTTCAGCTACACCATTTTGTTGGGTATTATAGGGAGTAGTGAGTTCCCTCTTGATCCCAACATCTCTGCAGAAGTTCATGAACTCTTTTGAGGTATATTCTCCTCCATTATCTGACCTGGGTATCTTAATCTTTCTTTCAGAAATATTCTCTATCAAGGCTTTGAATTCCTTGAATTTACTGAATACTTCATTTTTAGATTTCAAGAAATATATCCAGGTCTTGCGAGAATAGTCATCAATAAATGATACATAGTATACATAACTTCTAATGGAAGATGATGGCATTGGGCCACACACGTCTGAATGAATGAGTTCCAACACTCATTCTGCTTTGCTATCCCTCTTTGGAAAAGGGTTCTTGATATTCTTCCCTTGCGCACATCCATTGCATATGCCTTCTTGATCGACCTTGAGTTCTGGTAAACCTGTGATAGCTTTGCATATGTATGGTAGCACCTTATAGTTGATGTGGGCTAATCTTCTATGCCAAAGTTTGCATGAGTTTTTGATGGCATGGGTCATGGCAGTTTCTGGGTGACCCTTCAACTTATATAAGCCATTTTCTTCATTTCCGATGACAATTGCTTCATTTAAGGTTTCTCCCTTAGCCCACATAAGAACTTCTCCATCTATGAAGGCAACTCTATAGCCTTTCTTGTCTAAAGCTGATATGGAAAGTAAGTTATTCTTTAAGCCCGATACATAGAGTACGTCCTTCATTGTTATTGAGTTTTCTGAATCTAGCTTGTAGTTTGATTCTCCCACTCCCTTGATGGGATATTGGTAATCATCTCCAAGTGTCACTTTTTGAGAGAACTTCTTTTCTGAAATACAAGAGAGAGTACTTTTCTTACTCGTCATGTGCTTTGATGCACCACTATCAATGAGCCATGTGTCCTCTCCAGGTGATACAGATCCTGAGAGAGCTGATTTCAAGACATGGTCCTTAATCATTTTCATAATTGGTTCTTCATATTCAACTATGTGGGCATGTTGCCTCTTGTATTCTTCTCTTCCGACTGGACAAGAATTCGCCTTGTGTCCCATCTTATCACAATGATAGCATTGTATGGATGAGAGATCTCTTCCCTTTCATTGTCCTTTCTTTTGAAAATTTCTTGGATGAGATTCTTGGTTGTTGAATTTGTTTGATGGTTGAGGCTCTCTATGAGTTTCCGTTTTGAAGTAGGGTTTCTTCCTTCCTCCTTTTGTATGAGTAGCTAAGGCTTGATCATCATCCCTTGCTAGTAGTGCTTCACGATTAGCTACCCTTGTCTTTTCTTGGATGCATTCTTCCCATAGGCTCTCAAACTGTAGTTTCTCCTTTCTGGCACATATCGTCTGGATGAAATCATCCCAAGGTCTTGTGAGACCATTTAGGGCCATCATTATGAATTCGTCTTCATCTATGGTGTCTCCAATCGCTTTTAACTGTTCTTTAATTTCTGATATTCGGGAGGAATATTCTTGAATCATTTCTCCTTTCTGCATCTTGGTAATCTTCAATTGAGATCTTAGATTCATATTTCTGTTGATGTTCTTTCCTTCGTATAGTTTGCTTAGAGAGTCAAACATTTCTTTCAGAGTTTTCTTGGATGATACATACAGGATCAGGTGGTCTTTGATTTAATCTGCAATGATTCTTTGAGCCCTGATTGAGTCCTTCTGATGATTTTCTTTCTCTACAACATCTTCAGGTTCTTCCACTTCTTCTTTGATGAAATTTTCTAGGTCATTCTCTGCAAGGATCAGACCGATCCTATACTTCCAGGCACAAAAGTTGTCTATGCCTTCTAGTTTCTCAATAAGCTTTGTGCTTGCAAACATCTTGTACTTGAGGCTATGAAAAATGACCAAAAATGAAAATGCTTAAAATCAATTTTTGACCTTACCAGGAGGTGCGCTTGGCTAAGGCGAGTAGCCTGGTGTACTTGGATCTGAGAAAATCCAACTTATGCCCCTTCAAATCTGATTTGCAGTTTCTAGACTGGTGCTTTTGGTACTTCTGGTATTGGTTTTTTGGTACTTCTGGTACTTTTGTGAAACTAGGGTTTCACTTTTTGGGAGATCCAGCCACTGAAAATGTGCTCTCTAAGTGCCAAAATGATCCTTGGGGGAGGGCGCAACTTTCTAGGTGGTTTTGGAGCTGAAAAGATTCACTTTTGAAAAACCCAAATTTGCAGGTACCGCAACAGTGATGTTTTTCTCTTGCGAAATATGTTTCCTTCAGGTTGGCTCTGATACCATGTTAATGTTTATGCCATTATTATAGTTCTTTGCATTTAAATAGATATGAGCAACATAAGAACAAGATCACTGAGAAATACACATTCACAAGAGACACAACATTTATCCTGGGAAACCCTCTAGGGGAAGAAAACCCAACAAAAACTTCCTTATCATAAATTGCCAATACAATGTCGAGAGATAACTCAAACCAATACAGATAGTCCTCTCCAAAAGATGTGCCACTCTTCTCCCTCTCTCCAACTGGTAAGTTGCAGCTTGCCTCTTAGAAAATGAGCAAGTGTGTTGTGTGATAAAGTGAGGCGCTAGCCTCTCTATATATACAAGTCTGACATGTGAGAAGGGTTTTCACTAGCAGGGCTGACTTCTCACTCTGGGTGGGTAAACCCACCTTTATTATATTTCTGGGTCTCAACAATGACTGTTGGGGCCGACTTCTTATTCTGCCTATTACAATTGTCTGTTGACCAATCCGCAAAAGGGGATTTGGTCCTAATACAATTACCGACATGATTAATCCACAATGGGGATTAATCCTATAAATAATATATCAATAATAATAAGAATACTCTTTGCAGTTACATTATTTCAACAATGGACATGCCCGGGTGCCCTGTCCCATCCATCGTGGCTGATGGGGAAGGAAGTGACCATGGATCATCGAAGTAAGTCATGCGGAACGACGAAACTTGAAAAATCTCAACCTTATGGTGATTGGATATAAACTTGATATCACCTTGAGGGGGTGGGTAATCGAAGGTACCCATCAAAGATGGGCACAAACCAACCCCTACATTGACAACACTTGGTTGAGGATTATCAATCATAGGGACCATGGATGCCCCCAAATTAGGGTCAAGTCTAGAGAAGGACAATTGATTGATGGTCACTATCCGACCCTCGTGTGGAAACAACAAGACCCAGAAAAATGTAGCAACCATAGCTTGCATGGC
Source organism: Picea engelmannii (assembly GCA_009831015.1). Classification (NCBI taxonomy): domain Eukaryota; kingdom Viridiplantae; phylum Streptophyta; class Pinopsida; order Pinales; family Pinaceae; genus Picea; species Picea engelmannii. The sequence goes on along the minus strand of ML789621.1, from coordinate 181,793 downwards.
ATAAGTCCAACTCCTTCCTAACAAGAGGTTATAGTAGAGGGGAGCATCGACTACCTCTACTTCGACACACACGGTCTTCCCTCCTAACTACACGGGAAAAGAAGGAATGATACCATGTGGTCGGAATGAACGACTGTCGAAAGTGGTGAGGAGAGTAGGTGACAGAGACAAAATAGGCTGGCCAATGGCCTTCCAACATGCCAACGACATAACGCATGTCGAGACGCCCTCATCAACCAATGTGTGGAAGATATTCAGAGTAAAAATTTTCGTGGGATAAGCCACTACTATCTGAAACACTATGTGGTAAGGTAGATGAGGTTTTAAGTCGGTTGTATCCAGCATGATTGTACCCGGATTACAAGTCTTGGTAGATCCTAAAGCGGTTAACAAGGCTTTCCTCTGGGAAGGACAGCTTTGGAGGACTTCCAAAGTGGACATCGCACAAGGGGTTTGTGATAAATCCTCCACCACAGAGTAGTTCTGGGCGGCCCTTGCGTTTGGGTTATGAGAAGCTTTTTTAAATGCACCTTTGAGAATGTGTGTCATTGTTTCACCCAACGTCTTCTCAATCTGTAGAGGAAGATATGGGAGTTCAACTTCTTTACCCTTCTCAGAAGTGCTTGGTTTACTACAGTCATGCGCTCTAGTCGAGATAAAAGCATCACCCCTCATCATATATACGTTCGCGGATGCGGGGTTGTTCACAGGCGGATAAGGGTCTTGGCTGCCCCCTTCCATGCTCGTAGAGTCTTGGGTTAGATTTTGCCCATGTTGAAATGGATTGGTCAACACAACCTGTTGTTGTTGCGTCACAAACTTTTGGGCTTCTACAAGACGAGGACGTAGATGGGTCGGGTGGTCTTCCGCGCGCAAGTTGCATGGATAGCTCACCTTCCATTTTTCAGTGTTGTCCCCACCAACATTATCGGTAGGTTTTTTATCCCCCTTACCCTTCTTTCATTGTTTTTTCTTTCCTTCAGGCTGCTGGGTGGCCTTTGGGTTAGTCGATTGCACTGTGTGTACCTCCGACATTTTGGTAGGGGGAGCAACCAAAGTAGTAGTTTGGCTGGTCGCTGTATGTTGTATAGATAACTGCTACAACTGCTTCGTCAATTGCTCAGCGAGCTTTGTTTGTGCTAAACCAACAATACCGTTGGCATGTGGTCCAACTCTCTGTTTAGTTTTATCCAGTATTGAGCATGGCACATCTGACAAGATGTTGTATAATAAACCAGACTGAGAATATATGAGCTCAAATTGTTGAGCTCTCATGATGGCGTCTTCTTCGGAGAATACTCTGGACATTCCGACGTCTTTGGATAACTGCGGGACCAAAGACTTAAGGAACCACTCAAGCAGGAATGATGGTGGGACTGGCGCCTTAATTAGACTCTTTCGACGTCTCCATTCTCGGATGTGATCAGAGATATGGTCCGCTGTCGTCTGTTTGAAATTGGCCAACAGCTCTATGCCAGCGTTGTATCTCATAGGTAACTGGAAATGGTTTAGGAAAGTCATTGCCAGCTCGCCGAAAGAAGAGTATCTTGAGCAATCGAGCTCAATGTACCATTTCGCAACACTCCCAATGAGAGTACATTGAAACAATCACAACTGTACGGAGTCATCTTTCAATGAGTTAGATGAGAACCAAAGATGGAAGGTAGTCACATGATCTCCTGGATCTTCGTTAGGCTTGGCTTCGAACTTTGGAATGTTCGAAGGAAACTTCGTTGGCATAGGAGGCCAACGCGGATCGTGACAAATGGGGTCATTCAACAACCTTGTCAAATCAAGCAAGTGCAAAGTCGCCAGGAAGTGTAGTTTGGGTTGTTGGTGATAACCTGGGAAAAAGGGGCCTGGAGTTTGAATGGCACTAGGTTGCCAGAAAAAGTTTGGCTTCTAGCCTGGATTTTGGTAGAAACCATGGCCCTAGCCAGCGTATGGATTTTGCATATGTGGAGACATCATCGACTGATTTCCCAAATAGGACATAGATGGTTGGGCATGCATTATATTCGAAGGACTCTGGGAAGGGTTGCCCCATGTTGGTCCCGTGGGGATGGGCATAGTAGTTTGTATGGGGTTCCATTGATTGTGGAAAGAATTACCCCAGATCGACATTCCGGACGAGGGAATGGATCCCTGCCCAGAATTCCAAGGCCCTGATGCGGAAGAAGTTCCTAGGTTTTCCCCTTGTGCAGGAATAGTACCCTGCATAGGAATAGATTGTCCAAAACTGGGATTGCCCCCAGTCGGGAAAGTGGCTGACGAGAAGGCGTTGTTGCCAAATGTTCCAGCCAAAGAAAATAGTGTCGAACTTACTGGCATACTATGCAAAGGTGGTCCTTGACTCCCCGCTCCAAATAAACTATGGTATGTAGGTTGCCCAACGGATTGCTGATGTGAGCCATCGAGTGAAGGGGACGAAGGAGGTATATGACCTCCTCCATAAGGGAAAGCATTAAAAGGAGCAGGAGTGCCTCCCATGTGACCTTGCAGAGGAGCACTAGAGCTCACTGCCCCTAGACTTGAAGTCTGTAAAGTGTAGGAAAGTACAGGACTTGTACCCGAACTAGGAATCCTGTATGAGAATGGAGGGCTCGTTGCACTTGGTGTGAAAGGGGTTGTGGCCCCTGCCAAAGACGAAATCGGACCACTGTGCGACGTAGAAGCGGTCAATACTATGGTGGCTCGGACCGATGACGGTGGGTTAGGAGGTGAAAATTCTCCTGTGGTGACAACCGGATTGGGAATTGAAGAATTCCCAGAGGGAGTAACCACATTTTATTCCATTGCTATGTGTAACACTGTCTGGCGCTTGTAAAATTGAATTGGTACAATGAAAGGTGCCAAGAAATCAGTGGTTGGGGTTTCAACTGGGCCAAGAGTGCTCGCTTCAAGGTTCAAAACAGTCGATTCCGGATGTTGGTCGAGCACAATTGCTTGTAACCCGATCACTTCAAAAGACCCTTGTTGGTCTAGCTTTCGCCTTAATGGTGGCGGGGGTGGCTCCAGTGTAACCGGCGGCAGGTCAAGAAGCCTTCGTGAACAGCGGAGCCCGTGATCCTCCACTGTGTGAGAAGATCAGAGACACTCTAGGGTAGTCTAAATGTTCAAAAGTAACACACACTAAAAAATCCCTAGAAGATAAGACATACAAACACTAAATTAATTAGAAGAACAATTACAACAACCAACACTAGAGAAACTTACCGGTGCAAGTGCAACTCAAACACGGAAGAACCCTCCGGGTATACTCTAAAAAGTGTGGCCCGATGTATGTCTTAGGTACTGCAGTATACCCCCGTAGTCACCTGTGTATGTCCCTAAAAAAGATAGGCAACTAGGTTGCCAGCGCGCAAACAATCACCAGGCGGGTACAGTTGAAAGTCGGGTAGACCACAATGAGCAGGGTATCGAGCCTGAAACCTGTCAAGGGTATTGAAAGCAAGTGGTACGAAAGACAACTGAGGACCTCGAATGGATTCGAGACCCACGAAGCCCCGTGGCAAATGCAATCGATGGAATCCCAAAACAAGCCCTCTATATGTGTTCTCCACTACGATTGGTCCAGCTTTGGAGGGGTTATCTTTGGTACCTTTCCGCACGCGACCTCGTGTTTATCCCTTGTGTTAGAGGGGGGTCCTGGATAACTTTCAGGATACTGGACTTAGACACTCCCCAACTCAAACTCCAATGTTTGATTTTAAATGGCCTTGAAGAGTTTCCTCTCCAACCTAATCCAAGGCCCTAATCCTGAACTAGTTGGTTAACCCTACAAACATAAAAGTCTAATAAATTTTAGTTTTAGCATTAATTTTATGGTTTTGTCTTATGTCAAGGGGTATGAAAGTGAAACCGATGATTTGTAAAAGACGAAAGAAAAAATGAATAAAAATATGGAAACAAAAGAAACTTTTACTTAATGCAAAATTTCAACAACTTTTCATTTTTTTTTTTTTAATTTTCTAAGATTTTGGACAACAAACTCAAAAGAAATTTCACTTGACTACAAGCTACTTATGATCTAAGTAAAATGCAAAAACTTATGAAATAAACGCCTTTTCCCTGGCTAATAATGCAGAAACACACTCTTCAACCAAACAAGAAAATGAAAGAGATTTTTTTATTTTATTTAAATGATGATAAAGGAAAAAAGAAAAATACCAACAAGCAAAAACCAAGACAAAACAATTTTGGCCTAATCACAGATCGCAAAGAATCAGTTCAAGAAATCACACACTAGTAACTTAAACAATGACTCTCACACTTGTCTAAAAACCCTATATATATATATATATATATATATATTTTACGACAACTTTTTAAATGAGAAAAAGCAAGCTAAGGCTAAGATTAATCCTAAGCTATTGACTGCTAAGACAAAGATTCAAATACCTGAGAGGTATAACTCTCATCAAGGGAAAGGATGACTGCCTTACCCCCAACAAAAACTATCCTGCCCAAGCATACTACTGATAACCCAACAACAAGCATGCGAACACGAGCTGTATAGAGCCAAAGGGCGTGTACACGCGGGCTGACCTTGTACAGGCCGCGTGTATATCTAAACTCTGAGAAAAAACAAAAACAAGCAACCCAAACCAGGAAGAGACCACTGATATTGATAACCAGGATCTCCTGAAGGCTTGGACACTCTTTTTAACAGAAAAAAGCAAACCAAAAAAGGAAAAAATCATAAAGAAAAACAATCTGAGATAAGACTGCAAACAACCAAGACTCAGACAAAATTCCAGAAAACCCCTGAGAATGTCTGATTCTGACAGGGAAGAGGATGACTGCCTCAAAAATTCTCTAGTCTCTACACGCTACTGCTACTTCTTCAGCTAGCGTTCACGCATGGGTTGTAAGAGAGTAGGGCGTGGGTACACGCGTGCAGACCTTATGCAGGCCGCATGTACTTATGTGGGTCCTGAAAAAGCACAGTCAAGAAAATCAGAGAAAACTGGTATGGAAAACCAGACTCTCTGCTAGCTCAGACTTTACAAAAACTAAAAAAAGAACAGGCAAGAAAAACCAGTCTTTTTCTAAAAACTACCCAAAAACAAATAAAATTCCTAGGAACCCTAGAGACCTCCCCAGTATGGTCTCCAATTTTGTTGTGAGGGAAATCTCCTTACGGACTAGAAAATAGGGTTATGCTTTGCATGCAGATATGATCAAGAGAAAATCTACTTTCTACCTTCATCCCCAAACTTAAATCCCATTACTTTTTAGTAAATACATGGACAGATCAACCTACCTTTATCCAGGTGTTTGATGTCGATCCCTTGTCGCACTTGATCACTTGTTCACAGTTCTCCTTTCCAACGCTGACCTACATACAAGAAAAACAACGACTACACATGCATCTTACCTATAGACTAACGGGTTAGAGATTCAAACATGTACTTAACAAATTATGAATAACTCATGAATTGGGACGGGCAAAGCATTTTCTTTATTACTTTGAATGAGTCAACTTACAAAAAGTCTAGACCGGCCACCGCTCCGTGAACCCGATCCTGGGCTCCTCTTCAACTGTCCTTCAACTTCTTTGCTTCGTATCTCTTCTGGTACAAGGATGACTAAAGGGTTGGGACAATGGGAATATGCAAATGGGCAGAGTTTCTTTG
>ML789621.1:150446-176091 GCA_009831015.1 Picea engelmannii | reverse complement strand
TATATATATATATATATATATATATATATATATATTCAAATGGGACCCCTAGCCCTTCTTTTATAGGTTAGAAGAAGCTAGGTATTTGGACGAACCCTCAATCATGCATGGTTGGGAGTTTCAGTTAACTCACCCAGAGTTGTGTGTTCTGTCGGCAACTTTCTTTTTTTCGTGCTTTTGTCGATCCACGTGGGCTGTTTGAGGTCAGCTAGTGTGTACACGCGTGCAATAATGGAGTAGGGTGCGTGGGCCCTTATAAAAGAGGTTTTTTAAAGAGTTTCTCAGCAGTTCTTTGGAAAATAAGGGATCTGAGATGGCCTGATGCTAGGTAAGCATGTATGGTGCAATTTAGGGTTATAACAATAGGGGACTTTGACAATAGCTTCCAAGGTGAAAACAAATTTCTTTTGGCCTTTCTCACATATACTGTGAAATCATTACTGGTCAGAAAAAACATCATATAATGATTTATATGCAATATGTAATGATTTATATACTACGAAATCATTACTGGTTAGACAAAGCATCGGGCTTGTCATGCCCCTTCAATTGCTAAAGAAGCATTTGAGACTTGGCATTGAAAACCTGAATGACCCCCAACAACAATGTTCTGTCCATCAGAACTAAATACTCCTGAATATGCTTGAAAACATTGATCTTAAGGAACCCAGTGATTACTTCTTTGTGAAATGATCCAGATATCAAAACTTTTAAGCCATGGAAGGAGCTAAAATCATGCAGTGTGTAGCCAATGTGACCGAGACGAAACTTAGCGCAAGGAACCTTGACTTTGGGCCTTCGGGCTTCGGGAAAAGATGAGGAGTGGCAAATGAATTCACCCGGTGGATAAAAATCCTGGAATGGAACTTGGCGTTTGGAACGATAACCAAGACACATCAGTGTTTGAGTAAACATTGGGTAAGTTAGAAGATCCAAAGTACCTGACTATCGTTGATTTGCATGTGATATGGATGGTCGTTTGAATAAAACGTCCGAGCAAAGGTTTTGCAAGCGATTCGAGGCATTGCTTTCCATGTCAAACACTTTTTGTTACCTGTCTATCCAATCAATAAATAGAAACCCTTTCAGAAGCTGGAACATGAACTAATGATCTACACCGATTCTCTTCCTGTACATTGCTACAACCACTGTAAGGAATGCACCATGGAAATTGCTCTTTCAGAGCTTTGTTGATGATGAAACATATTTTAATAATTTCTTGTGGTCTTCGTGCAGAGGAAGTGGCTTATCTATAAGGAATGGAGGCTCTCCAACAGTCTAACTCACCAACCATAGGGCCACCAGTGATCTGATCTTTTAAGAGCTCTGCGATTTGCTTTCCAATTCCATTTGACACCTATGAGTACATGGAAATGCGGCTCAACACCTGGCGTTCTGTTGTCGATGCTTGACATTTTAAAGTTTGCCTTGTGGGAAATATCCCACATTCACAAGCTTGAATATATTTTTTATGTTTATATTCTTGAACCTTTCCATGAAGCCCCCTATGCGTAGTGCATGGTCTCTTATCCCTTGTGGGCTCCTTCCTTGCACTTTGTGCATAGACTCCCGATGCTTTATGTTGTATTCTCAGCTCTTGGTTGTAGGCTTGGAAATTGGGGCTCAATAGTAATTACTAGTCCAATATTTTTTTATGAAAATAATAACACCACTTGAGTAATGTTTGGGTTTTTGATGAAAATAATAACGAAAATAACAAGTGATGCATGGTAGCGTACTCTCTATCAGGTTGGAATGGGAATAAATGCACTACTACAGCGGGACCGAACAGAGACACGTGGAAAGCAACTTGAAGTACATGTGGTACCCATGCAGAGGATGACTTGTGGCAGCGTGTCACAGGCCAACCACAACACATTTGGCTTGTAGATGACCCCCAAGGTTAATATGCGAATGAGGCAGTTTTTTCCGGGGTGTGTATAGTTCAAACATGAGACTTAGAAAATTTATGTCTCAATGACTTGCAATAAAGGTTCCTGGAAAAAAGGACCAGGAAGCATAAACATTAAACATTCAAATATAATAAACACAATTTCCTGACATCCAACATAGTTGAAGGAATTTTTTTTAGCATTTCCGAATTAGTTTTCTTTGAAATTTATCAAAAATTAATAATGCCTTCCAACAAAGGTTCCGGGAAAAAATGACCAGGAATCATACACATTAAACATTCAAATATAATAAACACAATTTCCCGACATCCAACATAGTTGAAGGAAAATTTTTTTAGCATTCCCGAATTAGTTTTCTTTGAAATTTATCAAAAATTAATAATGTATGTTACATATTTCTGGAATTTGTTCCATATTGTTGGAAATTTAAATGCATTTGTCATATGGACTGGGATTGGGGCTCCCGCGGACAATAAAAGAAATAAGTACAAGAAATAGCATTGTATAAAGAAGAAGTGCGCGACGATAGAAAGGAAGACCTGAAAAGAAGAAATTGAAAGTTATGAGTCTTCGGTTAGAGATTTCTATTTAAAGAAGTAACTAGATTGATAAAGAAAACAAGACGTGATAAGTATAGACTTACTATGAAGCTGATGCGTTTTTGTTACTGTCGTCGACAACCACTGGAACTGTGCCAACCGGTCGTTTCCCTTTGTCGATGAGCTTGTCCATTCTCCGTTGGAACCATTCTTAAATGTATCTTCTCATGGGGGCCACATTGATTTCATCCCGTATTTCTATGTCGAAAAACTCATTTTCTAATTTTCCTAGATCCACAGAAATACTATATAGAGCCTGTTCAATTTCTTCATTGTGTGTCGAATAGTCCACTAGCCAGTTCTTGACCTCATCTCCACCATATTCAAGGATGTCGTAAAACTTTTCTAAAGACAACCCCTTGAAAATATCAATTTGTTCATCGAATGCTTCTTTGGTCAAGGACAAGGATTTGAGGATTAAGTTTGGGTCTTGAACCTCGTTGGTATTTCCGACTAAGTCTATTTGGGTCAGGTTTCTGAATAATTCTTCTTTTTCTAATATGGCTTGTTCACATGATTCGACAATAATTTGCAGGTTCTTAACTTTCTTTTGCCCACATGTTTTTAATTGTTTTATCCACTTTGGGGAGGGGAGATCCGCTTGTCTTGTTTTCAGATCCGACCTATTGATGGCATGGTTGCAAAAAGGGGTTACCATATGTTCATAGAAATGTTCTTCATTTTTTAAATTCGTCTACAAATGTCCGTGCAAATCATTTTCCCTCTTTCGAAAGGAAGCTATATTTTGTGATGTTTCCAAAGATTTAGTAATTAGCTGCATTCTTTTCTTGATGTTCTTCTCTACAAAGGCTCTACACGATGCGAGGAGGCTGGAGGATCTTTTTAATTTGGATGCAGGGGTAGCATGCATGGTTTTTGCTAAATGACCGGAAAAGACTGGGGTAGCAATGAAATCCTCCTCTAATTCCTTGACTTGGCCGTTTAGTCTGGAATTCTCCGCTTCAATTCCTCCAATGGAATCATCAAGAGCATCACCAGTTATGCGGTGAAATCGAGAGATTTGGGACAACTGAATTTTCCTAAAGTTAATCTCTGTACGAGATTTGCCTTCCTTATTTGTTGCATCTTTCTTTTCAATGATTAAATTTTTAGATTGTCTGTAAAAAACAACGCTTTGGAATAAAGAGGATTCATCTTCGTAAAAAATGTCGGTCTCAACTATTTCCATTGTGGAACTATGGTGCATCGCATCCGTGGATGGGTCAACTTTGTGCATGTGTTCAATTTCAGTTTCAAGTTGCATGTGCTCACTTTCAATTTTGGGTTCTTTCGCCTGCACTACAATGTTTTTTCTCTTCTTCGTCAGGGGAAGCTTGTGAGAACTATCAATTTTTGTGCGAGGAGGGTTCTTATCTCCTCCTCAGTCTGAAGATTTTTGGGTTTCTTTCTTACTGGGGTGGGCCGTTAAAGCAATGCTCTGTGATGTCGTGCTCTTGGGAGTGTTGGCTGGGGACTGGACACTCTTCTCACCAGATAATTTTCCCTATTGTTTGTACACTTCAGTCGCGCTTTGCAATGTCTCTATGTCACAATCGTCAGAAGCATGATTGTTGTTGTCATTGTCCCTGTCTTCGATCATGCGTCTATGGATAAAAGAGATGCTAAATCCAACTGATAGTTAGGTTCGAAGCCATTAAGGTCGAACCTTTTTAGCCTTTTAGCATATGTTAGGTTCAAGTTCTTGAAATGGCATGCAAATTCATCAATCTTGTTGACATTTCTTCACACAAAGTCCCCAACTTCCCAGGGTAGAGGAATGAACTATTTTTTTCTTTTGTCATGGAAAAAATGCAACCAGTGGTTGTATTGCCTCGCTATTTCTGTAACAAACATCTTGTCCATGATGTGGTATGGAAGGAACGCGAGATTTTCCTTGGAGCCAAAGATCATTAGTACACTGTAATTTTCCTTTTGTTCAAGTGTCCCCTTCCTGTCCAAAAACCTGGTTGCCTGGCCAGACATCAGAGAGCATCGTTTCCTAACAAAAAATCTTTTAAAATCGAGACAAAGTCATTAAAAACTTCATAAAAACAATGGGTCGAATTCATAGTTTATTTTCTTGGACAGAGACAGTTTTGGAAACGAACATCAATGCACTATTGTGAAAATCAAGTAGGATGACATATACATTTTATTCGATTCTTTGAATCGTGACAAATGGGAACAAATTTCAATGGAAATTAGCTTCCCCCAATCGAAAATGAATTTTTCCTTGACTGTGAAGTACAAAATGTAAAAAACTATACGGGAAATGCTTGCCGTGGATTCATGTCCCGTTATTCTTGTAAACAACCAAACAATTTCTTGGAATGGATTTCTAAAGGAACTGACCTGCAACTTTGTGATATCTTTAGGATCTATTGTTGGGTCTTCGAGGAACTCAGGTAAGAGGTCCAACCCATTATCATGTTTTTCTAGGAACTTCTTGTAGTCTTGTCCTTTGAAGGTCAATGTTGGCTCCGACAATCTTAACATCTTGCAGAAGACCTGAGGTGACAAAGAAACATGATAATGGTCGTGCAGTGGAATAATTCTTTGGCTTGAAATATATTTTTTGGTGCACCAAGAGACCAGCTCCTTACAGTAAAAAACCTTAGGGACACAACCTGCACGAGCGAGTCTAGAGGTCCAAATCACTTCATTCTGGGTGGAACGGGATGAATAATAAGAGTGTGCCCTGGACCACTAGAAGTTCTGGTCCTGACGTCCGAAGATATTCACTGTATCTCCACATAACTGTTATCGATCTGCTGCCATAAGTTTAAAAAAATGTTTGTTTGCTCCATACGGTGTTTGAAATGAAGAGTTGGAAGGGATAATATAACCCTACGCAAATCTTGGTCCAATGTGTGTGAATGGGAGATCTCCTTGAGACTTTTGCTCATTAATGACAATTTCAATGTCTGTTGCATGATGCGCTACTAGCACTAGTAATTGCATACATATAAGTGCGAACATGGCAGATACGACAATAAGAAATTAAGGATTGGAAATTTCTTGAACTGGCCAACGCGACGAAATGTTGATTGACAATGTTGACGGTTCCTGCATGGTGAGCTGTTAGCATGAAAGGTTACTAATTGCATATTAAGAAAGAAGTACCAAGGTCGTGGGGAAAGGAAAGAGAAATTAAGGAGTGTTTAATTATCGAAAGTGGTCGAGCGGGCTTCAAAATAGGGTTACAAGGTCCAAGTGTTGGAGGTGAGGGCCCGAGGGTCAAATTGTATGTCTCAGAACGTTTTGAGGGCAAAACACATAACACAGAAGAGGGATGATGGGACAGCCTAGAGGGAAATTTGTATATCGTGGAAGTCCGAGTAATGTTTGCAGGACACAGAACAATGGAAGTGAAAATGTGAGCCTGCCTATTCAGGAACCCGCAATCGAAAAAGTGGCTCAAGTATGGAATAGAGAAACGGATGCGTGGATTGTTTTCACTAATATATTGAAACTTGTAATATATATCCCATTGTGTGGCAATATTTTTTTGCATGTCTCTAGGAAGAAAAGAGAAAATAAGAGAAGATAAATTAATTTAAATTCAAGGAGTTGAGCTTCATTTAAATTTCACTGTCTCGTTGATGCTTTTGCTTTTTAATGATGGTCTGTACGATTGTTGCATGATAAACTGTTAGCATTAAACCTTGGTCGGGAACAATAAACAATGACTAAGAATCAGAGATTTTTTGAACCTGCCAACCCAAGGATTCACGAAAGAGATTCCATGAAATGTGCAAGTATGGAAAGCGGCCAGATGATCTTCAGAATTAGGGTGACAATGTTTCCCCAGGAGATGTGACTTCCGGAGGGTCAAATTGTATGTCTCGAAACTTGAGTGCAAAATGTGTACCACGAAAGAGGGGATGATATGGGAGTCCGATGGTCAATTTGTATATGGCAGAAGTGTGGGAGATATCCTTGAGACTTTTGCTCATTAATGACATGTTTAAGGTTCATGCATGACAAAGTGCTAGCATTAAATATTGCCAATTACATATTCAGAGAGAAGTAGGAAGGTGGCGGGGACAAGGAACAACAATTAAGGAATTGCTAATTTTCGAAAGCAGTTGGTGACGCTTAGAAATAGGTCTACAAGATGCAACCAACAGAGGTGAGGGCCCAAGGGTCAAATTGTATCTCTCAAGAGTGTTGACCACAAAATGTGTAACACGAAAGAGGGCATGATGGTGCATTCATGTGGACAAATTGTATATCACGGAACTCCAGGTACTGTTTGCTAGTTGCGGAACATTGGAAACACAATCCTAAGCCCACCAGTCCGGGAACTCGCAATCGAAAAAGTGGCTAAGTATGGAACAGGGAAACAATAGGCCGGACTCGATACACAGTAAATGTAAAACGTCATGGAGATACAACTGACTTGGGGCTAAGTATTGAAAGGAATGACAGATGGTCAGGCTCATGATGGGCAATTCCAGCGGACAAATTGTATATCGCAGAACTTCGAGCATTGTTTGCAAGTCGCGGAATATTCGAAACACAATTTTGAGGCCGTCAATCCAGGAACCCGCAATCGAAAAAGTGTCCAAGTATGGAATAGGGAAACACTGGCCCATACTTGTTTTTGCTAATATATTGAAATTTGTAATAGCTTTCCCATTACCTGGAAAGATCTTATCTGTAGTTTTCTGGACAAGTTCTGTAGGGATGGTTAGTCCTCAAGTATTTTGCTTATTAATGACGATCTTTACGGTTGTTGCATGATGGCGTCTTGGAATTAAACCTTTGGTGTTGCATATTTGGAAAGAAGTACGAGGATGGCCGGAACATGAAACAATGACTAGGAATTGGATATTTCATGAACCCGCCAACGCGAGGATCCAAAATAGGGTGACAAGGTCTCCCCAGAAGATGTGAGGCCCCGACAGTCAAATTGTATTGCTCAGGACATTTGAATGCATAATGTGTAGCACGGAAGAGGGGACGATATCAGAGTCTGGCAATCAATTTGTATATGGTAGAGGTCAAGGTGCCAATTGTTCTGTACCAATGTGTTCAGTTGTCACTAGTAAGACCATAATTAATGTATATTGGGAAGGGCGCGAAGTTAGTGGGGATGGAAGGTAGCGACATATACTTTGAAACATTTGTGAACCCTGGTAGAGTGAAGCTTGCAAGTTCGAGGAGTCCACAGTGGAATTGTAGATCACAAAAGTTTTGAGTGCAATATGTATATCACGGAACAAGAAGCAACAGAGTTTGAAAGCGCCAACCCGACAACCGTGGCCATAAAATTGGCTAAGTATGGAAAGGAATATCGGTCGGTCAGATTCGTCATGTGAGGATATAGATGGAGATGAATATATGTCAGCCTGCCAACCTTGGAACCCGCGATCATAGAAAGGAGACTAAGTATATAACCAAAAAGAGATAATAGACAGGAAGAAGAAAATGGAAAAATGGCTAAGTATATCACAAAACAATATCTACTGTTCGTTTATTAATGCCAATCTTTTCGAACCCCTGGTGAGTTATCACTAGTAAAAGAATAAATTGTAGATCACGGAAGTTCCTTGGGTGCAATATGCATATGACAAAACAAGGGACATAAGTGTTGGATACAACAAACTCGGGACCTGGTGGTCAGATAACTGGCTAAGTATTGAAAGAGACCGCGATCGATCAGGCTCATGGTGTGAAGATATAGATAAAGATAAGAATATGCCAATTCGCAAATCCAGGAGGCTGTGATCATAGAGATGCGACTAAATGTAGAACCACAAAGGGACAATAGAGGGGGAGAAACAGGGAAAATTTAAAGAGTTTATTCCAATAGTATTCATATTAATCTATATTAATAGATTATTTCTGGTCCAAATGTAAATCATCTTCCAATTTGCAGGATGTTTTTTGGTTCACAAATTTCGTTGAAACCCATAGGCAATAGAAAGGAATATATATATATATATAACACAAAAAAATTTATATGCACAAACATGATCAAATAGAAGAAGCTGCAATATATGCAAAATATTGAACAGGAACATGATGTCAATACTTGAGTTGCCTTGTTGTAATAGAGTCATTAATTCATTCTATTTATGGGACCCCGAAGAATGAAAGCATGACGGGTCCCCCCATTTATTTCTTTAAGTATAGGGCGAGCGCCACATAAGTATGGCCTATGAGAAATCATTATTCCATGTAAAATGTAAGGAGCGAACATAGTAGCCTTTATTTAAATTAAAGTGTTGGGCAGCGGAAAGAAAATCTTGTCGTCCATGTTTAATGACACACACAAAAAAGTACAAAATAAAATAAAAAACAATACCAGAGATTGGAAAACAGCATACGGAAACCTTAAATATTCTTTATTCAAATAAACCGGGTTACAAAATACAACTGAGATTATTTTCCATAATGACTGTGATTGGGCCTATCGCCGACCAAAAAAAGAAAATATGTACAATAATGAAGCTTGTGGACAATATTTTATAGATTTCAACTTGACCATCCAATACTTTATTCATAAAAAACAATGAGTTGAATATCAATTTCGGGTCTTGGACTTCATTAGTGCTGCCAAATAGATCTATCCCAACTTTTTGAATAGCTTGTCTCTTCTAGATATGGCTGGCTGTTTATTCAAAATTCCATACTTTGCTAAGTGTTAATTTCCCTCTGTCGTCGAAAACTTGGGGTTTAAGGTGCCTTCCTTGTAATGTTCCTCATCATTGACATCTGAGACAACGTAGAGATGTGATTCAGGCCCAATTCAAAGATGAGGGAGAGGTTTTATGTGACGTCAGCTTTGGGGGAAACAAATCCTGTTAGCCAACAAAATCTGAGACAAAAAAAAATCAAGTATGTTGTGACTGCTATTCTCCCTGTATTCGATCATCTGTTTGGCTGAAAATCCTACCTGAAGATTTGTATGTTGAACTTCTTTGTTTTATTATTTTAAATTGGAAGGGATGTCCAAGTCAGCCACAAAATGTTCCTCTGTTGAAGTACATAACTTCTTCCGACATCACAGATTTGGCAAGTGTATCAAATGTTGCAGATCACATCAGAATATATATTTCATCATAGGGGTGGAAGACATGGTGGCCAACAAAATGGTCTGGAATGTTCAGAAGTGACGCCAAATATTACTCCATGCCCGAATACACTCAGAAGGAAATTATAAAATTGGATACCCACGAACGTGAGAAACTGTATGCGCGTTTGAATCAACATTCTAAAATTACAGAATGTTTTATGCTAAAGTTGTAACAGACTTAACAAACAATCAGTTTCTATGTCAAAGGGTGTTGAGTGACCTTTGGATGCAGTAACAAACTCGACATACAATCAAATTTCGATCACTACTAATACTAATGTCAAGTGCAAGAAGTCGTGATACCAGGATCCAAATAGTTTCAACTTCAGGCATCCACACTGGCGGTGACCCCAGGCTCCAGATAGATTTGGCTTTAGACATTGACATTGGCGGTGGAAATGGGAACAATGCTATTGAATGCAGTGCGACAATGCAATGAACAAGCAGGGTTGTCATTGTAAAATAACTTAGACTGCAGGATTGTTAGACCTGCAAAGAACATCGAATTTTGGTGTTTCTTTGTCACGACAACTAAAATGTTTCTTTGAGTCCATAAGTCTTTGGACGTTGGGTGTACTGTGCGATAATGACCTTGACATTAGGTACATGGTAGACATCTATTATCTGACATTGCAGTGTTAATGCAATTGCCATAGTGGACGATGACTCAATTGCATTGGCACGAGCAATATTAATTATGTGATTAATTAACATCCTTGAAGAACGTGAATCCCAAACAATGCCTAAAACTTTTCAAATAGCCGTGTGTTAAAAAAATACATTGTTTTGTATTTTAAAAAATAAGAAATTGTATTGTTAGAGCATTTTTTTTTTATTTTTTTTTTTCAAATATCGGATCAACTGCAACATAAGAAGTGCATTTTCCTTATTCAAAGCAAGGGAAAACACATGAAGATTGACATTAGGTGGAAACAACTCTGGAATACACCACTACATTAAGGTCTCTTCTAAAGAATGAAATAAAATGATTACATGAAGGTGGTAGTAAAAAGTGATTTTCAGAAACCAAATCATTACCTGAACACGCGAAACTTCTTACAGAAGGTGGTAGTATAAAGTAATCCTCAGAAAGTGTTGCAAAGTCCATAATCCAGAATTACTTCCCATTAACGTTTCCCAGTTACATGTCGATGCAGGCATTAGAAAGTTTTGAGAGCGTCGTTCCTTGGTTATATACCCACCTTCAAGTAGGAGGAGAATATTCATGCAAATAGGGGCAAGCTCATCGACCCAGATGCAATCATATGCATAGGAATAGTAAAAAAAATGTGCTTAGCGATATAAAGTTGATTGTATGTGGAGTTTGTTACTACATCTAGAGGACAACGAACAAAATTTGACAAAGAATATGAATTTTTGTCATGTCTGTTACCACACCCAGAAGTAGCTCAAAAAGCTTTGAAATAGAAACTTCTGTAATTTTAGGATGTCAATTCAACCACCCATACTGTTTCTCATACTCGTGACGATTCAAATTTATAATTTCCTTCTGAGTATATTCACGAATGGAGTAATATTTCGCATCATTTCCAAATATTACAAACCATTTTGCAAGCCATTGTATGTGCGAATCCTCTGACGAAAGATAAATTCTTGTGTGGTCTGCAGAATTTGATAAACTTGTGAAATATGTGTTGTTGGAAGAAACTATATACTTCAACGAACGAGCATTTTGCAGGTGACCTGAAATTCCCTTCCAACTCCCAGCAAGAAAACAAAGAAGGTCAACACACAAACCTTCAGGTAGGCCTTCCAAGCAACCAAAGCATCGAATACAGGGAGAACACCAATCACAAGATACTTGATTTATTTATTTATTTTTGTCTGAGTTTCTATTGGCAAACCGAGTTTTTTTTTTCGCTCAACTCTGATGTCACATAAAAGCATTCCCTCCTCTTTCAATTGGGCATGAATGTCATCTCTAAGTTGTCTCACATGTCCATGACCAAGAACATTACAACGAAGTCACCTTAAAGCCCAACTCTTCGATGATAGAGAGAAATGGGAACAAGTATTTAAAATCAACGCTGGAGGATGATAGTATAATCTTCCGTAGATTTTGGTTTTAATTCATTTTAATGGAAGATTCCATCGATATTTTCTCTTATTAATGCCAATATTTTCGAATATGTGTGTTGAATAGTCACTAATAGCATGAGTCAACATTCCCATATGCAAGCAAATTCTCAAATATGACAATCTGTAACATATGCATAGTATTAAAGAGGGACATGACATCAAGACCTTCTTGGATGACACACTCATGGATGGCAGCGCGGTAGTACAATATTTCACTGTTTCTATGATGATGCCTTAAAAAAACTAAAATAGCCAACATTTTTTGCAAATTCAAAATGGACGCAATTTTTTTTATTAGATCCCATAATATTCGCCTGTTTATGCATTTTAATGGGAGATGTCCTCGAGCTTTCCGCTTATTAAAGCCAATATTTTTTGAACTTGTCTGGTTGGTTGTCACTAGTAAAAGCATAATTAATGTGCATTGGGAAGGGCAGAAGGTGGCAGGGATGGAGGGGAGTGAAAAATGCTTTTAAAATTTTCTTAACCCAGGAGTACATGAACCTGTGAAACTTTGAAGACAGGACTAAGTATGGAAAGGTAGGTTAGACAGATGGAGTCATCGTAGGTAGAGTCAGGATTGCAAGTTCGAGGAGTCTGGGGTCAAATTGTAGAGCACACAATTTTTGGGTGCAAGATGTATACCCCAAACACGGGTTACCAGAGTTCGATAACACCTATCCGCGAACCCGTGTTCATAAAATTGGCAAAGTATGCAAACTAATGATGGTCGGTGGGACTCATGATGTGAAGATATAAATGAAGATGATAATTTTTTAGTTCGCCACACCGGGAACCTGCGAGCACAAAAACGTGACAAAGGATAGAACTAGAAACACATAATAAAGGGTAAGAACAAAAGGGAAAAACATGCAAGTTTAGAAGAAATTGGCTAAGTATGAAAACGAATGACGGTTGGTTGGACTCGTGATGTGAAGATATAGATGGAGATGATGATTTTTCAATTGGCCACCCCAAGAACCAGCGACCACAAAAACGTGACAAAGTATAGAACTAGAAATGCATAATAGAGGGAAAGAACAAAAGGGAAAAAACGGGCAAGTTTACAAGAGGAAAAATAAAGGGAGAGAAGAACTTTATCGCTCACACAATAACACTTAGTCTCATAACTATGAAGCCATAGAAAGACATTAACTATGGGAAAAACATCATCAGCTATGAAATATAGTTGGAACTCAACAAACTCTGGTTCAAGTCAAAAGAGATGTTGTTTACATCCACTGCAAAAATTTTCATACTATTTTATCTTAATAGTATTTTATGGGGAGCCAACTGTAAAACCATGTAACAACATATCCAACTACAGATGCAGGACCCCAACATCGTGAAGTTGAAGCAAACAGGAGCAAGCAGCAAGTAAAAACCCAGTTAAGAAGCACCAAAAGGCCCAACTGCAGCTACATGACCTCAACCCTACAAAGTTGAATCAAACAACAATAAGAAACATCCAACGAATGAAGAAGCAAGCACCAACCAACCAATCAAGAATGTCGGTGAAGAACAATATTGGCCAAATTCACTGCACACAATATTGTATCAAAAAATTTGGAAGAAAATGTATTGTAACACATATGTTAACCAACCATTTCAGGTTGTGAGACCTGTCAGGTAAACATTCAAAGCTTCCATGAATGTCCAAAGGCCTGCCATTGTGCAAGCAATTAAGAAAGGTGTGGTTTTCATGGTTGGTATTTTTCAATACTGGGAGCGATCAAAATCCTCTTGCAGTCCATCTTTGTATGTGATTACTACGACCAGAGAAACAAGACTGTAATGTTGTCTTCGTCTCATTCTTGATCGCCAATGTTCGACACAAAACCTACCTCCATCACGACCATAGTGATGCATAGGAAAAGGAAATCGTACACATAGGAAAAGGAAATTGTATTTTCTCCTCACATGCAAAGATGTTCTACAAGAGGATTTTGACTCAGGCATCCCCAACAGTCAAATTCCCCACATGCAAACTACAAATAGCAAGCGAAGCTAAACACAACACCCAAACCCGCCCATCAATGGGGAACGAAAGAAGGCCAATGTTTGACAAAGAACCTACCTCTATCATAGGCACAGTGACACATAGGAAAATCAAATCATATTTTCTCCTCACATACAAAGATATTCTGTAAGAGGATTTCGACTCAGGCATCCCCAGTAGTCAAATTTTCCACCTGCAAACTGCAAATAGCAAGAGAAGATAAACACGACACCCAAACCCGCCCATCAATGTGGAACGACAAAAGGGAAGTTCCAATCGTGGTTGCAGAATCCCAACTGTGCAAACTGCAACAAGACCAACAGGCAAACAAGAACAACAACAACAGGAAAATAAGAAAGCAATGAACAAGCAAGAAGCAAGCATGAACCAGTGAACCAACAACGCCGCTAAAGAACAATATTTCCCATATTCATTGTAGAGAACATTGCATATAAAAAATAAAAACGAAAGAAAATGTATTGTAACAGGCCTGTTAAGTAAACATTTAAGGCTATGAGGCCTGCTAGATAAACATTTAAATCTGTCAGAACTGCTCTGTAAACATTTAAGAAAGAATGGAGTGTGGCAGGTCTCTTACGAACGAAAAAAACATTTATTATATTATTTTATAACAATAAATATTTTTTAGTAACAATAGTTCGAACAATAGAGGCCATGTAAAAAAACATTTATTCAAAGGACAAACTAATATGAAGTCAACTAATAAAAAACCAACTCTCTATCTTCAAAACTTTGGATATCCAAACATTTCAAGAAAAAAATAAAAACTCAGAAAGACCGTATATGATCAAAAACTTTGGATATGCTAACATATCAAACATTGGGAATAGTGAAGCTGGAAATAAGACCTCCAATCTATTATCCAATCAGATCATGACATATATGGTATTTTTTATTATATAAAAATCAATGTTTTTAGTTCCCTAGTTCCAACAATAGATATTATGCAAATATTTTTAGTCAAAGGACAAACTAATATGAAGTTAATGAATTATCGATCGCTATAGTCCCTCTATGCCTTCGACAGAGACTAATGCCACTTGAGTACTTTTTGATGAAAATAATAACACTTGAGTAATGTTTGGGTTTTTGATGAAAATAATAACAATGTCTTTTTGATGAAAATAATAACACTTGAATAATGTTTGGGTTTTTTATTAAAATAATAAAACCAATATCTTTTTGATGAAAATAATAACACTTGAGTAATGTTTGGGTTTTTGATGAAAATAATAACAATATCTTTTTGATGAAAACAATAACACTTAGTAATGTTTGGGTTTTCGATAAAAATAATAACACTTAAGTAATGTTTGGGGTTTTGATGAAAATAATAACACTTGAGTAATGTTCTAGTTTATATATGACTTGGTTACATTAATAACTAAATAACACTTGAGTAATATTCAGGTTTACATATGACTTGGTCACATTAATAACTAATAACTTGGAAATGTGGTGTGACATGGGGTTTGAATATAAAATCATTTAATAATAAAAATTGTATAAAAATAATAAAAATGATTATATATAATCAAACCTCTCATTAAAATATTTGGCTTTTGACCTCGGTTTCAATATAAAATTATTTAATAATAAAAAATATATAAAATGATTTTATATAATCAATCTTTCTTTAAAATATTTGTCTTTTGACTATCATTTGGCCAAGTTTTCTTTGGTATTCTTGAACATAATTGAAGCAACCAAGGAATTGCAAACAAAGATAGATGAGAGACCTCGACAAACTTTGATGTAAAACTTTGAAACTTTTGACAAAGTTTGATGCAAGGATTTGAGATTTTGATAGTAGAGGAGATTGATAAAAATGACCAAAGGTTTATAGGTTTGCGACAATGGAAAGCTTACGCAAGATGACACAAGATTGAAGGCTAGCAAGATTGAGATAATTTTGGGTAGGGACAAATTTTTTGGAAATGTGGATTTTTTTCCTAACATGTCACATATAATGCATAAAACACAAATAAAAAATATAAACACATGAAATTAAAAACACCAAAAAATGTTATTTACCTGGATGTATTCACAAAAAACTAAAGCCGACCTGACTAGAATGACCATGAAGCTGTGAAACCTGGAATGAGGTGTTTTGTGTGCCAAACCTCAATCTTTGGAAGGAAGAGGATGGTTTGTGGGGCTTTGAGAGGCAATTGGGGAGGAGATATTTTGTTTTCTCTGTGATTTTGTTGAGGAGAGGGGTTTTGGGGCAATTTATTGGGATTTTAATGGGTATTCAAGCAATGGGTCTTACAAGAGATAATTTGTTTTCTCTATGAGTTTGGGGCAATTTATTGGGATTTTAATGGGTATTTAAGCAATGTTTCATGTTTTCGATTTGAACGTAGGGTTTTAGAACCAGGTATATATTATAACTACCATGTAGAGAACATGAATACCTATGAAAATGGAGACAAGGAATTCGGTGTGTTGGAGACAACTTATGCAAATAATTTGGAGAAATCCACTTCAACATTTGGTACAAAATTGTAGGTAAGGCTAATTTCTTTATCAAAATGTTTTTTCTTTGTAAATGTATATATTTATATTGTTTTGTGGGGTTATTTAGGGTATTACATTGAGATCCAAAACCCTCACTTTTCCCTCATCCTTTTCTCTTCTACCACTTAACAATGAGTGTTTTGTTGATGACGCAAAATGGTGGTGAGTGACTCTCTCACCATCCAAATTCCAAAAGATCTAGCACAAACCCACTCTTTTCTGCCACAAACCCTATGTATAACTACTTCTATAAGAGTTCCATTCTTCTACAAGGGGTCCATCTAACCCTAACTCAACAACATTTTTTCTTCCAATCATAACACCATCCTCCTTCTAAATATTTACTTTAAGTATTGACCAAGGTTAGTACATGTTTGTCCTGTAGTGTTCAAATAAGTCCTTTGAGAATTTGAATTCAAAATCACACACTTAGAATTTTAGAGGATGATGGATGTAATCTCCAAGTGGTGGAGATGCAATGACTAGGGAAAATATTTGAATATCATTTGCATGCATGTCTCCCACTTCACTATGTGAGAAAATGTGTTCACCTCATCAATAGTATTAACTTTTTCCCTTTTAAACATTCCACAAGAAATAGGTACGTTTTCATCCTCCCACTCCATTTATCCTTCCCAAGGTAAATATTTAAATATCATTTTTGTTTGGCTATCTCCCACTTCACTATGTGAGAAAATGTGTTCACCTCTTCAATAATATTAATTTTTTCCCTTTTAAACATTCCACAAGAAACATGCAAGTTATCATCCTCCCACTCAACTTGCTCTTCATTAACTAGACATCCTGCCAAGCAACTTACATTTTAAATTCTCTATAGAAATAACTTTGTTGATGTTGAGGTAAAATTGAGGCATTCCATCTATATTATCATATACAATACAAATTTATCCAATTACAACGTCATTTTCTATTTATTATTTTTCAAAGTCATGAAAAATTGGATTGGGACATCAAAAGTCTCTACTTCTAGAGAGGAGGGTGCACTAGTAGATTTAGGAGATCTTTCTTTATTATCTTCACTTGATTTCTTTTCTCCTCCCTTTCCAGTAGTTCCTTTAGACACTACAAGATGAGTTGCTTCCTGCTTGAATTTCTTACTTTTTTCGTTGTTTTCAATTGTGCACAAACAACTTTTATATCTTTTGAATTTTTGGAATCACTTGAGTTTTTTGTTGTTGGAATTTTCTTGATAATCTTCTCTTTCATGTTAATGGACCTCTACTCCATATCCTCTAAAACCACACTTTTCTTCCCACTTTTATTTGGTTCAATTTGAAATTTGTCTTTCTTAGCATTGTTATCTCCTAAGCCTATGGCATGGGCCCTAACTCTTTCATTTGTTGCATCTTCTATTTCTCTTGACCTCTTTGAAGGTAGGAAGTTAACAAAATATTCATTGCCACTACTATCAATTCTATAAGTAACATTTCTTTTGAACCTAGATGATTTTATTTATTTCTCTCGTCAACCCTAGACATTCTTTTCTTGTGATGATTCATAAACTCTATCTATCAAGTTAGTGTTTGAAAGTAGATGTTGGATAAACAATCCTTTGTAGAGGATCAACCAATTATGCACCTCGAGTTTCAAAGAAATTGAATAATATCAAATAGATTTGATTTTTTGAAGCTATCTTATTTCTAGGAAACCTTATATGGTACTTGGGACATGGAGGGATTTCACCATGTGCTTCATTATGAGGGGACAATATGCAAAGTATGCCTTGGATAATTCCTATACACAGGGCATGTTTGTCATATTTTCCAATAACAATTAGAAATTATTGCATTCTGAGGATGTCTAAGCATTCTAAGTGTCTCATGTGATTATCTTGGAAAAATATTTAATTGGCACAATGAATGATCTCTATATATCATTTATTCATTTTTGAAATTTATGAAAACCATTGCATGACCAACATGAAGGTGTTTGTGTTGGACAACTAGTCTTAAATTAGATGCAAAACTCAAATATTTTGAAGAAAATCTACTTTACTACTCCAATGTATATAGATAGAATTTTATTCATGAATTGAAATGTTGGGAAGTATTGTTACAAATTAGTTTTAGGAACCCATGTCATATAGTATAAATGTTTATATGCAAAGGATTATGATATTTCAATGTAATGCATATATTTGTGTGCAAGGTATGCTCTTGAATATATGTGTGCTAGAACATAATGGATAATGCATTGTGCCCATCTTCCATATATCTTACATCCATATTGGTTATAGGTTGAAGAGTGCAATGATAAGGATATCTTTCTCATATTCTATAAAAGGAAGAAGTCTTAGGATCAATGGATCTTTAAAAATGGAGAAATCATAATTTATCCTCTTATAGTGCTTAGAATGTTCTCTTCTCATGTGTACATTAGAGAGAACATCAATTGAATCATTAGCTTGTTCACCAATCAATTTTGGGGTGTGAGGAACTTACTTGAGATTGAAGTAACAAATTCAATTCTAGAATCTTATAATTCAATGAGTTGATCCATGGAATTCATGTAGGACTTAAAAAAGGAATTGAAAATGGACATTTGAGTTAAAATCCTCCAAAAATACATATGGGAGTGACACATAGCCAAAGTGTTAAGACCATTTGAGGATCAAAAGCAATTGAAAGAGCGGATTGAGGTGATTCCCAAAATTGTTGAGGGTGTGAAACATGTCCACCTCATGATATTATTCAGAATTCAAATAAAAAATTGAAATGAAGCTCGCAATGCCTTCAAAAATCCTTATGGGAGTGACACTAGTTGATCGTTTCTCTTACTTAAGAACTTGGAAAGGAAGAAATAGTTAATGAATTTTGGATCCCAAAATTAATAGTGCTTGGCCACTTAGATTCCACTATGTCAAAAGGTATTTATGATTAAAACATAGAATGAAGTCTGAAAAACTTCTCCTTTGGCCATTTTAATGAAATATCAACTTCTCCTCAAAATTCATCTTTTTCTTTTTAGTATAATACAATTCTTGAGGAATCCCACCAAGCATTTCACCTCATTTTGAGAATGGTACCCGTGGTAAATCAAATCCTTCTAGCCTCAAGGCAATATCAACAATTGACAATTAGCTCAAAAAGAGAGGGAGCATGTCACAAAGTGGGATTTGAACTTGGGCAAGAGAGGATAACGACTTTCCTCGCATCCACTCAAGTTACACCCAATTGACAAAACTTCACCTCAAACATTACAATTCATGGTTTATAATTATATTTATGAAAAAAATAATTATAATGTTTTCCTTTTTGAGAGTCATATGGAAAATCCTTGAAGTAGGATTTAAAGATCACATGCTTGAAAAAAAAATTGTACCTTTTGATAGTGTTTCCAAGGGTGACAACGATATGGTCACCTATGTGACTCAAAGTGATTAAAGAAAATTTATTTTGATAGTGTTTCCAAGGGTGACAACGATATGGTCACCTATGTGACTCAAAGTGATTAAAGAAAAGTTATTTTGATAGTGTTTCCAAGGGTGACAACGATATGGTCACCTATGTGACTCAAAGTGATTAAAGAAAAGTTATTTCTTCTTGTTACAGACAAAGACTTTTGATTGGGTGAGGGGAAGATGGTCAAAAGGTTTTATGGAGCTTGAAATAAAGTACTCATGAGATATATAGAAAGTAAAGGGAATAAAAATGAGGGGGGAAAGGATAGGGAATTTTAGTCCTAAAGGAAGACAAATTGGGGAATATAATAGAGGATTCACCACTCCAACTTTGAGTTTGTTTTTATTCCAATTTATTTAAATTTTATTATGTTCCCATTATCTATTTCCTCCAGGATTTTGAGCATTGTAACCATATATTCTTGATCTAGTTTCTCAAATGTAAAGACAATGCAAGATAGAGATACTAATTCATTGTCTTGTGCTTTGGCGGTTCTCAATTTAAGCGCATCTAAAGCATTCTAAGGCTATGCCCATAAGAATATTGACATTTGTTTTTAGAAACATGATGTATCCATCAAGGTTATTTTTGGTTGGGAATTGGGCATGCCACCTTGATTGTTTATAAATGATTGTGTTTACCACTATATGTTGAATATATGGGTACTATTATTGTTACGGTTTTCTTGAGTTATTGGCATGACATGTTCATATTCTTTACATGATTGTGACTTTGGCCCTTCCTAAATCTGCTTAACCTCTTACCAATTTATTTATTTATTTATTTATTTATTTATTTATTTTTTTAATGTATTGAGCCATTCCTCGTAGATATAGGCTTTGAACCCAAAGGATGTCAATTTTTCTAATATGATATGATAAAGATAATACCTCCATGAAACATCTTCCTCAAATCCATAGGATCTTAGAATCTTTTTTATATTATTTGTTTCCTCTGAGGTATCAATTACATAAAATAAAAATTTGAATGGTAGTGATAAATACAGATTTTTATGCTTTGAATGAAAGTGTAATTCATATATGTTGAACATTTATCTATCACATATAGGGAAAATAACCCTAGGGTTATAAGAAAATGTAATCTATAGGGTTTTACTTCCATCCCATAAACTCTAGTAACTATTTAATCTCTAGATAGAAACCAATCATCCACTTTCAAATCCTCATTCAATTGTAAATATTCCTACATTCCATAAGCATTCTAGGGGAATTTTCACATTTTATAAGAAAAACAAAACTTTGTACGCAAATTTATTAATATAGTATTTGAACCCTTCATTTTTAGCATGTGATCTTACTAAAGGAGCTCACTCTATCAAAAGATTGTTCTCACAAATTTTATTAACTTTATTTAATCCCATATGTTCAATCCTTTTAGCTTGATAAAATATGACAAAATATATACACCAAACACACTTGATATCTAAATATTTGTTCCTCTACCAAGATGAACAACTATTCATGGATGATTCAAATAAGACATGACACTCATTAGAATTATTAGGAACTAAAATTCATGTTATGAAAAATATTTTCTTGGACTTTGCTATTTATGGCAACAAAGTTATTAGGAAAGTATATAATTTCTTAATAGAGTTTCATGTGAAATAACAAATGAGTCTAGAGTTCGGTGTAATGTCCATATTGGTGTGCAAGATTATTGGCACAGGGGCAGACCTAGGGTTCAACCCTTCAACAATGCACCAAGAAAACCCTAACTACCAGACCTTTCGGCAACACCTCCGAAGTAGGCGAAGTCTCACCCGAGGTAGAAGCAGGGGGCATTACATGACACATGTGTCTGTAACCAAGATGGGACACAGATATGTGATAATAACACTTCGCAAAGTACTCTATTAACACTTAGAAGATGATAAGTATTAGTTCATTAGCTTCATTAACATCGCAGAACAAACCCTAATATGGATCGACGCAGTAACAACAAAGATTAATCATTTATACCACTTAGCACATAGCATTGAGTTAGATCTAACATTCATTCATCCTTAACACATGTAAAACACTAAGAAACAATATATTTGTCTATCACACATAATAACAAAGGCACTAAGCAGATAAATGACAAGCACAACACGACACAAAGCATATCAAAGAAACAAGATATACGTGGTTCACCCCAGTGTGGGGCTACGTCCACCAACTACTTCGTCTTCTTTATTATTCTTCAATATATTACATTCAGTTACTCCTGTGCACTAAGCCACATAGCCAATCTTCGCACTAGACAAGAGATCTGCGCACTGAGCATTAGATCCTCCTTCTCAAAACTAGGTCAAGGCACATAGACAACTTCTCTATCAAGCACAGAGCCTTACATACACATTATGTTGCACAAAGCAACTCAGAATTACTTGCACTTAGCCACTTCGCTCTTACATCACTTAGCTACTTATACCATACATTCTTACTTATACTTTCACAATTTCTTACAAAAAGGCCTAATCATGGGAGAACCCATGGGCCGACATCCCATAACCCATTACAAAAACCACAAGGAACCCCTTGATGGGTCCACATAGCTCGCAGAACAAGTGAGATCTGCAATCTCAGCTTCGCCTAGGCTCTCCATCTTCGACCATCGTGTCAAATTCCAAAGGGTGGTCCAAACCTGACCAAGGTTTCCTCAAAACTTGGTCGAGGGCCAATAGGCCCCCAACACTCACCTGTGACTCATCCTGAGTCACTCAGGTCTGGGCAATGTTGCTTTGAAGGCCTCGAGCTTAACTCAAGTTGTCTCGACTTGTTGCTTCACTTGAGCCTCCTTCTCAGTGAGCTCCTAGATCATCTACACTATAATAGGCCCTTCCAGGCATTGTTCCACTGTTGCAACCACTTGGTACAGTTGCAAGCCGTGTCCCTCAATTTCTTCAAACACCTTGCAGGATTCCTCCTGCACAGGTTGTATCTTTTGCGCGACTTCCATCACCTTGCCCTGGGGGGCAGTGATCTAATGCTGCACTGCCCGCTATTCCTGAGATCGATTCATTCTTTCTACTACAGTGAGTAGCTTAATCCACGCCTGCATGGAGAAAGCCTATTGTTGCACCTCCTGTAACTATGCTTCCAATTTCCTTAGCTCTGGATCTTTTGTGAGGCATTCATAAGTCTGGTTGATTCCATCACTCAGTTGTTTGCATTCTTAGGCGAGGGATCTGATCCTTACTATTTTTTTCTTAGAGACTTCCTCCCTTTGGTCATGCACCTCTTGTGGGGTGCTCAGTACTGCTTGGATCTCCACCTCCGTTATCCTCGCTTGAAGTTGTTGGATGGTCTCAACGAGCTTCGCCACTTGAACCTTGATCGACTCTTGTTCCTCCTATGCCAAGCCTGGCATAAAGTGACATGCTTTATTCACTGCTTCTTTGACCATAGCCCATTCTACGAGCAAATTCTCCTTTTCTCTCTCTAGCTGGGATTTTCCCTCTTGGATCATCGCCTAAAACTCTTCTTTCTCATTTTCATAGGTGGTTACATAGTACCACGCTACTCGTAATTTCTCTAAGACTTCCTCTTTATCTTGTTTCAAGGATTCTATAGCCTTCTCCTTATCTTCTTGGAATTTTTAAAGTTGAGCCTCTATCGCATCTGTAAGTCTTCTCAATTGGGTTGGTTCATCCCCCAATTCCACAATATGTGATGCAGTAGGTACTGTGTGGACCGAACGAATATATTGTTGTACTTCATTCGATTCCTTTTCTATCCTACCATATAGTTCATCCTGATTCACTCCATATCTCTACAAGATGTCCTCAAAATCATCCTCCATGGCTTCGCAGACCAAACTGATGTCATCTTTAGTGAGCATGGCCTCTAACTAGGGCTTACTAGTGCGCATCTTCTTTCTTGCTGAAGTTTTCTGCGGAGAAACCTTCCTCTTCTGCGGTGTTACTATTTCAACAGGGGGATATTTTGGCGGTGTAGCTTCACCTTCTCCTTGCTTTTCTTCTTCATCCCCTCCTCCTTGTCCATTTTCTTCATCTCCTCCTCCTAGCGATCCAGATCCATTTTCTTCAGAAGCGTTGTCCTCCTCATCAGTCTCTATATTGTGGACTTCTTCCTTCTTTTTCTTCTTCTTTGTACCACTGGACTATCCGACGTGCTCAACCCAGGTGACCATGGGGATTCCAATGGTGTTGTTATCAGAGAGTTATACATCATCGACCGATACAAGGAACTCCTCCGACCATTCCTTTGTGATCTGCTCCATGTCGTCATCTGTTAGCTTTTAATATGATTGTAACTCTTCCTTACTCTCATATTTGCGCGCAGTGATATAGATGAGATATGGATCTGCATGGAACTTGGCTATTGGTATGTACTGGTGCAGAGTGCGTGGTGTCATGCATGGAAATGACTCGATGGAAACCTTCAATTGCTAATAATATTCATGAAATACAGTGTTGGACTGCCATTGCTTCGACACATAGTTGGTGTACCACAAGGTATAAAACCTAGTAGCCAACAACTCCAATGGTTCTATCTCTGAAAAAGTGGCTCCTTCAGGCATTTTCAAAGCAACAAATGCGATCAAAATGATCAGCCAGCGAAATGGAATTAATATCCCAAATCCTGAGCTTCGCGACAGTATTTCTTGAGTTCATTGATGAGGTAACTCTGCCAATTTATCTTCATACCTTCCACATGACATTTTCTTGCGAGGTCCACCATGAACCCAATGACCTATGTGGGGCAGTTCTTCCTTATGAGCTTTCCAGCTATGAGTTGGAAAGCAAGGCACATTGTGTCGTCCTGGATAGAGGCTACTTTGTAACCTCTCTTTCCTTTTTTGACTTTGCCGTATGCTTCCTTGATGCACTGTGCCAGGGAGTGGTCTGAGGCCTTCCTTGGATAAAATTGTTGAGGGTCAGGTCCCTGCATACTTAATCATGTAATCAAGTGGATCAACGTTGGATCCACAATAATCCATTGGTCAAGCCACGTGTATCCACCATGATAGCATGACAAGAGGAGTTTAACGCAAGCGTTAACCTTTCGGTGATGACCAAAATGGGGAATCTTCATCACATTTAGCATGGTGGACTGCGCCAACTCCTTAATCCATGGTTGGGAGACTAGGTGAGGCTTCTTTGCAATTGTCTTCGTCAAGTATCAGTAGGGTGCGAGCATAACATAGTTCTTTCTGTCACCTAGATTGAAGTCGCTATTCTTCAACAACGAGATCTGTCCCAACTGACTCCTGACTACGTGTATTCCCTTCAGAATATACACGGTGAATAGAGTGTACTCATAATCACGTGGAATGTTGTCATGGTTAATCGTGCCAGCCAACAGTGGAATGTACTCTTGTAAGATCGACAAGATATGCTTCGCATTACCCAGATTGCCCCGATGCTTACTTCGATACTCGGTCATCGGGTTGACACGACTAGAACGTCATCCAGTCGAAGGGGAAGCCTGCAGTCCCCTGGTTGACGATGCCTAGACACCTTCAGATAACTGTCTGTCAGCCATTATCTTCTTGAGGACCTCCTCGATAAACTTCTCTAATACACTAAGTTCTCTCAACATTCTCACTTTTAAACAGACAGGTCGGGGTAGGCGGATGAATGCAAGATACCAGATATATAAAATATGCAGAACATAAACGAAATGCTAGAAATAACAGAATAACAGTAAAATATCCAGCATAATCTTCACAATACACAGAAATGATTTACGAAATAGCAACGGAAATAGCACTTTGAATCAGATAGCAATGTTCACAGGCCTCTTCGAGGGTGCAACCTCCAATCGAGCAGCGCTCTGTTACAATAATATCCAAGCTAGGGTTCTCATACCCTCAACTCCTATTTATACTAAATAGAAGCATCTAGAGGAAGATCCTTCTAGAAGCGGAAGCTTCTATTAGGTCTTCTTACATCCGCCTTATTCTATTTTATTGAAAGGTCTTATTAATATTGACCTTTATTACATCCGAATACATTG
>ML789621.1:130005-146152 GCA_009831015.1 Picea engelmannii | reverse complement strand
CACAATTTCTGCCAAGGAAAGTGCTCTGATACCACTTGCAAGATACCAGATATATAAAATATGCAGAACATAAACGAAATGCTAGAAATAACAGAATAACAGTAAAATATCCAGCATAATCTTCACAATACACATAAATGATTTACGAAATAGCAACATAAATAGCACTTTGAATCAGATAACAATGTTCATAGGCCTCTTCGAGGGGGAAACCTCCAATCGAGCAGCGCTCTGTTACAATAATATCCAAGCTAGGTTTCTCATACCCTCGACTCCTATTTATACTAAAAAGAAGCATCTAGAGGAAGATCCTTCTAGAAGCGGAAGCTTCTATTAGGTCTTCTTACATACGCCTTATTCTATTTTATTGAAAGGTCTTATTAATATTGACCTTTATTACATACAAATACATTGATCTACCTATGTGCGGGTTAGGACCTTAACAATGAAAATGCAGGTTAGACAAACAAATGGCAAGGTCTAGCTTCTGATAACACATCTTGACACATAATCAATTCTCTTATTGGCTCAGTTAATCATGGGTGGCAAAAAGTGGTCCCAGCACAGCGTCCTATGGGTTAAATAAGCGAGGCACCATAAAAAATTCTTCCGACAGACAGGGATGCTTCCATCAATGTGAATCTGTATGTTATGGCATGGCCTCAATGTCCCAAAAGCAGTCCATTCGCCCATAAATGTGTTTCCTAGTCGTTTCAGAGCATCGTTCTAATGAGCGGGGAACCTCCAATGGTCATATAGCTTCATCAGGGCGAAGTCCCATTCTGCGCGGTCTTTCTATTCCAGCGAGGTTCACATCCTGCGAACCTGCCTCCTGCGAGGTTCCAATCTGTGAAGTCTTCCATTTGTTCTCTGTAGCTTCCTGTAGCTTTTTTGACTTGGATTTATTTTTACTGAGCTTCCTTGCCTTCTTTCCTATGATCTGAGTCTCTGTAACTATTTTTGGATTCCTCTTTCCATTCATATTCTTATCTTCTCCTAGCGTAGTGACTTCACACTGCTGATGTGCTCTCAAAGGGTTCAAAGTTAATATCCCTTCTCTTATTAATTCCAGGGTGGGTATTCTTTTTTCTTGCATGGATAGGTCCTTCAAACCTTCTTGCGTTCTTTCAACCTCAAAAGATAATTCTCTTGCCCTCTGTTGCTTCGAATTATCTTGTCGTTCTTCTATTAGTCGGTCTATTTTTGTAGCTATGAAATCCCTTAGTTCTTGCTTTTTGTTTTCTATAGCTTCTTCCTCTACTTTCCTTTTGATATGATCTTTCTCAATCCAAATCTTACCTAGTAAAAGTGGGAAAGGGGCGTTGTTCTCAACAAGCTTAATGACTTCAAACTCGTCTTCAGTCGATGTTCCATTAATAATAATAGGTACATTAGTAACTCTTCCACATAAGGTTATAATCTTTCCCTTAAACAAGCCTATCCTTCCCAGTGAAGGTACCACAATAGGCTTTCCCAAAGTTTTCCAAGTGTCTTCTGTCATAATATTCACTTGTGTTTCTTCATCCAAGACACAGTCTATGTCGAAGTCTCCTATTATTGTATTTATGTGTTGTTTTACTTTCAAGATCTCTGGTAAACTGACATCTTTGTGATCATTCATCATTTCTTTCAATTGTACTAATGTAGTATGAACTTTCTCTGATTATTTATCTTTATGATTCTCTAACATTCTCTTAGTCTCTTGACTTCCTTCATAGTTTGCTTGTCTCATGTTCAGTCTTTCAACTTTAGCAATCATCCTTGGACAATCCTCAACCTCATGACCAACAATCTTACAACAAAGACAAATAGGACCTGTACCAGGGCATTCCTTAGCAATATGTCCTGGTCTTCTGCAGTTATAACATAGTGTCAAACTTCTCTTTCTTTTAAACGTTCCCTAACCTCTTTTGTACTACGTACTAGGATCACAGTGTTGGACCTGCAATCTGCAAAAATTCTTTCTAGGTTCCTGCATCCACTTATTAGTCCAAAAATTCTTTCTATGCATAGGAATAACATATCTTTCTTCATTTATATTAGCTTTACTTAGATCAACTCTTTCTTCCAACTGTGCCCTAGATTTTAGACTAGGACAAAATTTATTAAACATACTTAAATTCATGCTTTCAGAACAAAAAATTTCACTTATCTTACTCTTATCAAAGCACAACGGTTTACCTTTCTTCGGATCTTACTTATTTTCTTCGGATCATATTTCTTTCTTAGCACAAAGATTCACAAGTCAAGTAGATTACTGCGCACTTCATCATAAGATCTATGCACACAGATTCTCTTTTCTTTACTTCAGTTCCCAACAATCACAGTTTCAGGTCCCGACAACGGAACCATTTGTTGGCACAGGGCCAGACCCAGGGTTCAACACTTCAATAGTGCACCAAAAAAACCCTAACTATCGGCCCTTTGGGAAACCCCTGCAAAGAAGGCGAAGTCTCACCCGAGGTAGAAGCAGGGGGGTTACAGGACGCAGGTGTCTGTAACCAAGCTGGGACATAGATATGTGATAATAACACTTCACAGAGTACTCTATTGACACTTAGAATATGATAAGTATTAGTTCATTAGCTTCATTAACATCGCAGAACAAACCCTAATATGGATTAGCACAGTAATAACAAAGATTAATCATTTCTACCACTTAGCACATAGCATTGAGTTAGATCTAACATTCATTCATCCTTAACACATGTAAAGCACTAAGAAACAACAGATCTATCTATCATACATAATAACAAAGGGACTAAGCAGACAAATTACAAGCACAACATGACACAAAGCACATCAAAGATACAAGATATGCATGGTTCACCCCAGTGTGGGGATACATCCACCAACTGCTTTGTCTTCTTTATTGTTCTTCAATCTCTTACATTCAATTGCTCCCGTGCTCTAAGCCACAAAGCCAAGATTCGCACTAGACAAGAGATATGTGCACTGAGCACTAGATCCTCCTTCCCAAAACTAGGTCAAGGCACAGAGCCAACTTCTCTATCAAGCACAAATCCTTACATACACATTCTTTTGCACAAAGAAACTCATAACTACTTTCACTAAGCCACTTTGCTCTTACATCACTTAGCTACTTCTACCTGCATTCTTACTTATTTATACTTTCACAATTCCTTACAAAAAGGCCTAATCATGGGAGAACCCATG
Source organism: Picea engelmannii (assembly GCA_009831015.1). Classification (NCBI taxonomy): domain Eukaryota; kingdom Viridiplantae; phylum Streptophyta; class Pinopsida; order Pinales; family Pinaceae; genus Picea; species Picea engelmannii. The sequence goes on along the minus strand of ML789621.1, from coordinate 142,975 downwards.
GGCTGACATCCCATAAACCATTACAAAAACCCTAAGGAACCCCTTGTTGGGTCCACATAGCCCGCAAAACAAGTGAGATCCATGATCTCAGCTTCACCCGGGTGCTCCATCTTTGACCATCGCATCAAAGTCCAAAAGGTGGTCCAAACCTAACCAAGGTTTCCTCAAAACTTGGTCGAGGGCCAATAAAGATCTACTCTTGAATATATATATGCTAATTGAATAGAATGGATGATGCATTAATCCATCTTTGAACCATATACCTTCAACTTGCAGGTAACATGAACAATATTATAGCTATTGGAAGGGACTATTGTGGAAACTTTCTTTGCTCCTACCTTTCAATCTACATACCTTTTTAATCATGCAATTAGTGTTCTTTTGATTCCATATTTGAAATGAGGGTATAAATTACTTTGACTTCTAAACCTAGTACCAAAGTGATATCATCATTTTTATATTCTAAATTTTAAGGCAACCTCCTGCTTCATAGAGGGTACACTTTAGGACAAATTGAAGTTTTTTGTTGGAGTGTAAATCCTTATCCTTAAAATCTACTTAGATACCTTGAAGCATACAATATGGCTTATAGAGGGAATTAATTATATGATTGTAGGCCATTCTATTAGTAACCTAGATTTTGTGTACTCACTATATTATTTGAGACTTGTTAATTAACATACCCGATTCATAATTGAATGAAAAATATTGAAGATGAGTGAGGAGGAGAGCGAGAGGAAAAACTTGGGCGTAGCCATTTGCGCGGGGGATAGAGTGCGAGGGTTCTAGTTGTAAATGTGTTAAACCTACACAAAATATATTTAGCTAGAAAATACTACACACATTTGCAGAGAGAATTGAAGAAAGAAGAAGGAGAGAAAGAATGAAAGAATTCTCATTAATCATATTCCACACTCAAAGAGTGAATAATTTACAGTAGACATAGGATACATGAGTAACTAATGAACCACAGTGGTGGTCTAGAGTGATCTGGATACACACCATCAATTACGAGAGTGAACTGCCACCTAGTCTAGTCTCTCAGGCAGTTACGGAAGTGAACTGCCACCTAGTCTAGTCTTTCAAGCAGTTACAAGAGTGAACTGCCACCTAGCTGAGTTAACTAGTCAATGAGTCTTTAGTTAACTGACTGAAATAGAGTGAAGTGAGGAGGAGATTAGGGAATCATGAGTAATTTCCTAGTCTAGTGATGATCCCAAGGACAATTCACATTATCTAGTGATGATCCCAATGTTGCATGGTGACAAAACCAATGCGACATCTAGACTCCACTCAACTAGTCAAACTAAAGTGAAAACTGAAGAGAATATTCTCCCTAGAGGAATATTCTTCCTAAAATATAGGAGACCAAATAATGACTAATAAACAAGGAAAAACCTTAGGAAAAATAAATCCTAGGTGTTTGTGAAGTAACTCCAACACCCCCCCTGAACATCACTATGGTGAAAATAAAGAATGGGTCCCGACAACGAGGCCATGTTAGGTACCCAAATACAAAAGATACACTGAAATAAATGAAGAAAGAGGGAAAATATCATGGGAAACCCCCCCCTCAAATTACAATGCATAAAAAAATTAAATGAGAAGGAACAAAAATCAGTTGCTAAGCAACCTTGTCCTTCACTCCAAGAAGACCTCACAATTGTGCAAGTTTGTGCTCTTTGAAGATTTTGTTAAAGATGTAGATGTATGCACGGATCTGATGAAGTGGATGCATCATTTATATGTCCACACATGTCCACTTTCTCTTCTTGTAATGAAGAATATCCAAATAATGTTTGGATGAAACTTTGAAAATCGTGCGACCGTTTCCGGAAAAATGTTGAAATTTTGTTGATTTTAAAATGATCCTAACTTCACTTCCTGGACTTTGTTTCGGACGATTGTTTTTTTGAAATTGGATATTTTCCCGAGAGGAATTCAAATATCCAATTTGTTTATGCAATTTGTGCTCAGAAAATATCATAATTGAGTCTGATGTGCATGACTCCCTTTTTGTCTCTTGAGATGCATGCATTGCACATGGAAAAGTATCTGCATGTGACTCCCGAGATGCATGCCATATATATTACACATGAATTTCAGAAAAAAAATCTGAAATGCAGTAGACATCATCTTTAATTAATGGAATACAAATTTGTTCAAATACTTTTGTAGAAGACTCTTCATAATAAGAGGCTTGATCTTTTGATGGCTTCTCTTATGGCTCTATATGTTTAACCTCCTGCATGAAATATTCACAATTTTATTTATTCCTAAATAGAACCTCCAATCTAGTCCATAATTCATTTGGAGTTGATTCTTGTGATTCTTCATATACTTGATGGAAAAGTTCAAGATAAACAAACATGCAAATAATTCCTATGGCCATATCTTTTCTATTGAGAAAGTCATTTTTCTCATCGGTGGAATCAGGCTCTACTTCCGTTGCCATATTTATTTGGTACAAGCCTCTACATCTGAGATGAAGCTGAATTTTTGGCTTCCACTCCAAATAGTTATGAGGCGTGAGAAGTATTGTCGATGAGTAAAACATAGATTCCATCTTTCTGTGTTCGTCAATCTTCAATACCTGCAAAAATAATTTGGTGTAGCATTTTCTTAGCAGTTCGTCGGCTCTGATACCATGTAAATGTGTTGAAACTGCACATAATAGATCTAGCTAGAAAATACTACACACATTTCCAGAGATAATTGGAGAAAGAAGAAGAAGGAAAGAAAGAATGAAATAATTCTCATTAATCGTATTCCACACTCAAAGAGTGAATAATTTACAATAGATATAGGATACATGAGTAACTAATGTACCATAGTGGTGGTCTAGAGTGATTTGGACACACACCAACGGTTACAGGAGTGAACTGCCACCTAGTCTAGTCTCTCAGGAAGTTACGAGAGTGAACTGCCACCTAACTTAGTTAACTAGTCAACCAGTCTTCAGTTAACTAACTGAAACAAAGTGAAGTGAGGAGGAGATTAGGGAGTCATGAGTAATGCGCTAGTCCGGTGATGATCCCAAAGACAATGCGCATTAGCTGGTGATAATCCCAATGTTGCATGGTGACAAAACCAATGCAACATCTAGACTCCACTCAACTAGTCAAACTAAAGTGAAAACTGAAGAGAATATTCTCCCTAGAGGAATATTCTTCCTAAAATATAGGAGATTGGATAATGACTAATAAACAAGGAAAAACCTTAGGAAAAATAAATCCTAGGTGTGTGTGAAGTAACTCCAATACTAGTGGGAAGAATTGAAGGGGGGGNNTTTCTTGTCTTGGTGAGATGCTAAGACAAGAAAATTGGGAGGTTGTTGTGCGCACAGAACACCTTCATACTTTGAAAAGTTGAGGGAATAGGTCATTGAAGTCCTTTTTTTATTGGAACGATAATTCTTCCAACAATATTTAATATTTTTATGCATCTTCTTATACATCTAGAATATGAACTAGAGCATTTTGGCCCGATAAGAATGAGATGGATGTATCCTATAGAACGATGTATAGAGGTTTTGAAAAAAAAAATGTTCATAGTAGGGAAAAACTAAAAGGCAACATGTTTGAGGGATATTCAGTGATAGAGGCCATATAATTTAACACTAAATATATTAAGGATTATAATAATTTCAATCAACATGTATGGGATGATGAAAAATATGAGAGAGTTGCAAGCGAAGTATTCTAAGGAAATGTACATCACTTCAAGCTATCACATGAGAAAATAACTACTATACATGCCTATGTTATTCAAAACACATCTTTATTTGATAAGTGGCATAGGTGAAAATATTCTTTACACAATAATTTATTTATTTAATTTCATTTACTAGATAAATTATTATTATTCTTTTTATCATGTATATTCATATTCTATGTAGAAAATACTAAGAACATAATGCATCCATCTTGAAGGCATAGATTTCAAGATTTTATTAGAGGTAGTTCTTTTCCAAAATTTGATGATTGGATTGTTGATGTAATCATTGATGTACAACAAGAATATCAAGATAAAACGACTAAGGAAATTGAGCTTTCACAATCTCCAAATATATGGGCTTGGAGTTTTAGTGAAATGTGGGCCTATGGTAGTCATTTAAGAGTGGAAGAAAGGGAAAAAGAAAGGAGAACCGTGATTGTATTGTTAGTGTTGTATATCATCACGACACTAAAAATAAATTTTATGTTGGATTCATACATGATATTGTTCAAGTTGATTATGGTGAAACTAATTCTATATTATTAATATGTAAATGGATCAAACCATCCATAATACAACATGATGAGTATGGATTTGTACATGCAAATACAAGTCAAATTTTATCGAAGACTAATGCGCCATATGTCCCCCCTCTTCAAATTAACCAATCATTTCTAATTGATTATGTAACAAGCCTAGGATAGTCGTATGTCATAACAAAGTCTCCTTCAAAATGTAAATTCATGGAATATTTTCATATAATGACTGATGGGAAATATAATACGTTTCAAGAAACATTGGCAGAAGAAGTTGAATACGAGGATAGAGTGTTTGAAGAAGAAACTTTGATTCCTAATGAAGAGGCAGAGAGAGAGAATGTAATGCATGATCAAGACAATCTATTATATGAGGAGGAGGAGGAGGAAAATCAAGTAGATGCATACATGAGTGATGATGTTTGTAATCCAGGTGGAAATGTAGATGATCATGATGATGATTTGTTACCTTAACTTTATGGATTAAATTTTAACCATCCAAATGGATTTATTTTTTTTGGCCATGCGATCAACCAAATGGTTGTGCCTAACTATATATGAAATTTATTCTTCATTTTTCACTCTATTTGATATGCAACATTTTCATTTTTGTTCACATGCATTTTATGTTGTTTCCTTAGACTTATTAAATATGCAGTTTATGATGGTATTTCATCTGTTTAGTATCCCACATTGGGCATTCATCTTTTTTGTAGTGCACATGAGGCAAACGAGTCTCCAAAAACCTTTTTTTGTTGAGTAGTGAGCTAATTGCTTTGTGCTTGGTGGTAGGCATGATGAGTAATATAGTTACAATATTTAATGAACTTACTAGGTAAATACATATAGTGTTCCAAGTTTATCTCTTTCTTCACTTCCTAAGATAACCAAGTACCATTTAGAATAGAGAAAATATGATCAAAGTTTCTAATGCACCATTTTAATATATTGTATGATCAAGATGAGCTCTTATGGATCAATATTATTTTCCATGAAACATGTTCCTGATGTTAATGCTAAGGTTGCTAGCATATAAATGCAACCATTCAACCATTCTAGCCTTATTAAATTGAGCCAAACTATTCTTGTAAATATTTATTGCATTCCTTGCAAAGGGATAAGGGTCAACATGGTTGAAGGAAAGGCCCCGAGTAGACTATAGAGATCTTCCCTTAGTACAGCTACCAACTACCTTAGTATATTTAGGGTAGGTAAAAAACATGTTCAACATTGTCATCTCCCTCGGAAGTGGACTTGATGGGTAGATGCATGAACCTCTATGCCATTGTGTTTAATCTTTTGATGTGTATATAGTTAACTAAATACTTTTGAAGGTCAGTATAATTTAAAAACATTTTTGTGGTTCAATAAAATTATAGCATCAGTAATGAATAAAAAATGATGAATGTGAAAATCTCATTAATTAATAGGTTGTTGGAATTTTCATATTCTTCTCTCTATTACATTCATGCTTTACAATGTTTCCAAGCCGAGGTTCATGGAAACATTCTCATGTTTATTCTTTATTTGGGGCATCTCTACTAATTCATCAAAGCCTCCCTATCATTTCTTCCTACCTCCTCTTGTTATTGGAAATGATCATATGGGTCATGGATGTCCATTGACATGTAAGATTCCATGTTTGAATATTTTAGAAGATCAAAGAATGTATGTGATTGAATCATTTTGTGTCTTATATAAGGTGGGGTTTTGAATCCTAAAAGGTTGACATATGGTCCTGCATCAGTTGAGTAGAAAAATTACCACACAATAAAATTCCTACCTTTATCAAGAAGATGGAAAAACAATTAGTATAACAAGTCTTTTATCATTTGACATTAAGGGAGAAACTTCATGAATCACCTATCACTCTTATTTTACAAAAAAATAGGCAAGTTCCTTCATTTATCAAGAATATGACACAAAAATTTAGTAAAACAAGTCCCTCAACATTTTTCATTTAATAGACCAATTCCATGCATCAATTGTCACTCTTTTTCACTAAGGTAGTATAAGATACATTTTCTTGTTCATATTGCTTAAGTATGTTCTAGATTTTGAACATGTGTCTCTACCAAGAGATCTTATGACTACTACTGACTCTCCTTATCCGTTTTGACTTATTCACTAAAAATTATATGAAGAAATTTGTTTATAACTAATGGAAGTTGAACTTTGACAACTTTATGAAAATAAGGACAACTTAAAATAATTGCAAAGAGCACTCCAAAAAAATAAAAATGCGAGAAGGCTTAATCTGTGGCCTGCAACTTGGAAACACCATAAAGTATGTAATGTAACAAGGGTGGGAAGATGAAGAATTCAATATCATGTTGTGAGCATTGAATTGTAAAGAATCAATTAAATGAGAGATAAAGAGATTGAGAGTGGGTTTCCCTGATGGGATTCCACTATAATGTAATTGATAATTATGAGATGCTTGATGTCTATTTTGTAATTTTTTTCATTCTATTATTGTTTACAAGATTATGAGATCACTAGAAATTTGATTTTTCATTATATATTATGATATGAAAGAGAGCTCCAGTTCTTACTGATGGTGTTATTTATGTAAGATGTTGGAAATAAAGCCTATAAAGAATAAGGGACTGAAGTGCAAAAGTGACATTGCCAATGATGGAAATATGACAAAATATGAGCATCTTCATAAATAACATATGATAAAAAATGAAGAATATCTATCATCTCTTGGTTTGGTAAATAAGTAAGTAGTTACTCCACTTATCTTTTCACTTCTATACATATTCCATGAAAGTTGAGTATAATATATTTAATGATGTAGGCCATACATGCTTTTGATACTAATTTGATACATTTTATGTCTTATGAGGGAAAAGTGGGTTGTACAAAAAAGGAGAAGAAACAAAAGGCAAGTAAATGCATATTGTTCCCAACTCGTAAAATCCAATGCATTAGTAGTTCAATACATGGAGATGAATACAATAATTATGATCAATAGCCTGAAATATCACATGATGTCCAAGAGATTCATGCTAGATTGATAAATGGAGAATCAAATTTATGGGAATTTTATTTACAATTAAAGGAAATATTTGAAGGCACTTCTATGGAGATTGGTCCAAGGACCAACATGTTCAGTGTTTTGCAATTGAATAGGAACCAATTTCATCTCTTCCAAGAAATGTGCCAATAACTACACTTGTTTCATATACAAATCTTAGTTGATTTGCATCACCCATTTCTGGTTTTGAATATGTATCAACTATTTTCAAAAGATGAAGACTTAGTCAATAGTTGTATAGGTGTAGAAAAAGGCAAGTGAAATAAATAAAATTAGAAGGGAATAAGGCTTTCTTGGTGGAGGTAAAAGATGGTCGGCCTACTAGCCAACATGCTTCAAGGCGGGACACATATTTGGGCATGAGAATCAGGTCTCATTTGGATGTTACCAATTACAACTTTTCATATCAAGATGAAATAAATGTTTATCAAGTTTTTAGGTCAGGGATTCATGGAAAATATGACTCCACACTTGATGTCTTTGCATTAGTATGATAGGTGAATATATACATGATTAAATTACTTTTGGTCTTCCCAAATGGGTGATTGTTCCTATCACCTACGACTCTTCATATTTACATACAATTACAATTAATGTAACAAAAAAGGATTATGTGTCCAACATCCCCCCCTTAATTTGAAGGGGTGTGTGTGAGTCTAAGCATCACTATGAACTTCTCAAATTTTTCTCTTCCAATCGCTTTGGTGAAGATGTCTTCAATTTGGTCATTTGTGGAACAATGTCTTACATGAATAGTCTTGGCCTCTACATGGTATTGAATCAAGTGATAATTTGTGTTGATGTGCTTGGTTTGATCATGGAATCTAGGATTCTTGTCCAAATTGATTGTAAAAGTATTATCAACTAGAAGAGGAGTAGAGTTCACTTGTCTCTCATGTAAATCTTCAAGTATTTTCCTAAGCCACACAATATCCTTCGTCGCTTCTGCAACTTCCACATATTCTACCTCTGTTGTGGAATCTGATGGGACTGGTTATTTGTGTGATCTCTAGGAGACAACCATTGATCCAAGATTCATGAGATAACCTGAAGTTGACACTCCATTTTCGTTATCCTCATCAAAGTTTGAATCAAAATATCTGATCAAGTTGAAGTCATCTACCATAGAGTACTTGAGTCCAAAATCTTGAGTTCCTTTCAAGTATTTTAGAACTCTCTTTGCAATAGACCAATGTCCTTCAAAAGGATTTTGCATGAACTTGGAAAGAATCCCAAAAACAAATTAAATGCCTGGTCTAGTGGTAGTAAGATAGATAAGACTTCCCACAAGATGTCTATACTTGGTTTCATCCTCAAGTTCATTCCCTTTTTTTTATGTGAGTTTCAAATTTTGATCCATTAGAGTAGAAACAAGATTTCACTCAGCCATGCCAAACTTGTTCAAAATTTCTCGAATGTACCTCTTCTGGGAGATGAATATGTACTTTGGATTTTGAATCACTTCAATGACCAAATAGTATTGAAGATGCCCCAATTCTGTCATCTCGAATCCTTTCTTCAACTCTTTCTTTATGGATGCAATGTAGTTTTCATTGTTCCCTGTTATGAACAGATCATCTACGTATACTACAAGATATACAACAATTTTTGCAACTTTCTTGACAAACAAAGTTGCATTGTCAAGATTGAAATGCTTGAAAATTAATTTTAGAATATTCTTGGTTAACTTTTCATACCATGGTCATGGTGCTTGTTTCAATCCATACAAGGATTTTATGAGCTTATATACCTTATGTTATTGTCCCTTCACAACAAATCCTTCTGGTTGAGACATGAACACATTCTCTTTCAAGTCTCCATTCAAGAAAGTAGTCTTCACATCCTTTTGATGAATTTTCCATCCATTTTGTGCTTCCATAGAAAATAGAGTGCAGATGGTATCCCATTTTATTGTGGGGGAAAAATTATCCTCATAATCAACACCTTATTTCTATGCAAATCCCTTTTCCACAAGCCTTGCTTTGTGCTTCTCAAGTGATCCATCTGATCTATACTTGCTCTTGAATACCTACTTGCAGCCAGTTGGTTTGGTTCCATATGGAGTGTCTACCAACTTCCATGTCCTATTCTTGATGAGAGAATCATATTCCTTTTGCATGGATTCCTTCCATTCATCATGAGAAGTGGCTTATTTAAAGGAAGTTGGTTCATGGTTAGTAGATAAATTCAACTTACAATGATATGAAACATCCATGTCAACTACATCATCTGAGCTTGAATTATCTACAATACCTCCATCTTGTTTTGAGGACAATTTGTTTCCTATCTTCTCGACCTCATTAGGATGAACAATTTCAAATGTTTTTGTGAGCCCTTTTGATGGACCTTTCTGAGATGGTCTTGATTGTTCATCTGATTGAGATGGTGCCAAGTTCTCATCAAGCCTCAGCTTTTCAATTCTCTCGATTACATCATCCAACTAAACTTCAGGTTTTGATGAAGTGGCATGAACTTCTTCATGAGGAGAAGATGGTGCTACAAAAGGAGATTCCAAAGATTGACCAAATATATGGATCCCCCCCTTAAAGATGTGGAATCTCATCATCAAATTCATGATATGTCTTTACACGAGTGAATCCGTCTAGATGATCAAGTTGCCTCTCAATAGTTTCGTCTTTCTTGGTGGATTCAAGAAATATCACATCTCTGGAAAGGATGAAATTCTTGTTTGTCTCATCATAAAGATGATACCCATTGGTGGTATTTGAGTACCCCAATAAGATGCACTTATGAATCCTTGCATCAAGATTGCTTCTTTTATCCTTAGGAGTCAAGGCATAATAGGTGGAACTAAATACCCTGGGATGCCTCACTGAAGGAATGTGGCCATACCACATTTCATATCGAGTCTTTTTTCTAAGAGCATGATATGGACACATTTTTTTGACATAAACTGCACATAGAATTGCATCAACCCAAAACATCAATTTAATGTTCTGGAAAAACATCATGGAACAAACCATATTGAGGAGTGTCATGTTCATTCATTGAACCACATAGTTTTATTGGGGATTGTCTGGAACTGTGGTTTGATGTTTGATCCCATGTTGGCGAGGGTAGATTTAAAATTCATTAGAAGTATAATCTCTTCCATTATTAGTGTGGAGAGATCCAATACGATACTGAGCTTCATTTTGAATCCATACATGAAAAATTTTGAAATTTAAAGGGGATATTTTGAATACGCAAATGTGGATAATCTTTAATAAATATAAATAGAAGGAAATCAACCCCATCTAACCTATAAAGGGTCGCTTCTTCCCCCACCCATGAATTGCTAAGAAACATATTAAAAACTTGGGGTAATGAAAGGAAGTTAAGCTATTGTGAGGTGGTGCAAGCAATCTTCACTGATGTTGTGGATGCATTGTTATAAGTGGAGAAAGGTTTGTGATTCCATAGTGAATTAATCAGGGCTAAGGATGCTTGTGGGTAGTGTAGCAACACCTAATGGATACCCTGTTCCTTGTCTATGAAATTTTTTCACAACCTAAATCTAAATAGGCCCATAGGATCATGATTGTAACGTACTATGTCTTTAATACATAATAAAATTGATGAGAATTACCCAAGCTTAAGAGATCTCACCATATATGTCAGATTTCAATTTGATTATAACATCATGAACAATAATGAAATAAACTTTCTACATGCTTCATAAATCATATATCGTGAATAACAATCTAACATAGCGAGATTGGATTTCTCTCCAATTTGGGCATGCAAAACATATCATAAAAAACACTCTAAATATGCCACCAATGGCTTCCAATAATATGAATGATTTAATGAAAATGCATGCATGGTGCAAGCTAGTTTTCAAGAAATTCCCAAAAGGGTGATATATGAAGCTCCTTGCTACCACTGGATATCATCCAAACACAACGAATAAACTCCCCTTTATGTCATAAATGCTCCAACATAGTGCTAGATGATTGATGTGTATATTTTGAGTTTTAAATTATAACAAGAAGATAACATCTACCCTCCACAATGAAAACTGGGTGAGGGACCACACATCAACAGCATAAATTATTCCTGTCATGTCCCCCAACTCCACCATTAAGAGTGGATTTCAACTGTGATTTTTCATATGATGCATGCAACCAACATGCTACAACACATCCCTCAAATTCTGGGAAAAAAGACAACAAACCCACACATTGAAATTCTTATGGCTAGATAAAAAAGGCTTCAATGAACATGCTACCAATAGAAGGGAAAATAATGTAATGGATTCTAAATGAAATGAGGGGAAATCCAAATGAGTTTTGAGTTAATCACCTCAATCTTCCTTATTATTTACCATAATAGTCCAAAAGAAGGCTTCATTGACCCATAAGGTCATACACATTAACACTTGTGCATGAAAAGGGGTGGTTGAGGTGAGCTACGTGAGCTTCGTGCATGCATTATTTATGACCCATAATTTTCTAGCTATGGTTTTGGGACTCTATACTCCAAATAAAGTTACAAAAAATGAAAGGATATAGTAATGGCAAGCTATGCTTAGCCTCTACATCTCATTTACCCAAATTATTGAAAAGGTGCTTATAAAAGGTGAGATAAATATTTGAGAATAAAAGGCATCATACGGGTAGTGAAAGGAAAAGGGAAAACATAGTTAACATATACCCTAGTTGTATATTAACTCCTATCATGCAAGCATCACACAAAATAAATGAAATTCTAGGTTCATTCCTTGTTTAGAGCATACCTATCCTTCTTTACTTGTTGTCGGTATCATTGTTGGTGAATCCGTGATGAAATTGGCTCTTTGAAACTCTCAAACATGCATAAATTGTATATCCAAATGGTCCTTTTAGTAACCACAAATCTCCATGAAACTACTGTGCAAGAATTGGTTTATTTGGAAAGATTCATCCCTTGATTATATGAGCAAGGGTTGTTCTTATTAAGAGGGATGAATCATGCTAAATAAACCAAGCTTCTAGGGTTCGCAACAATGGTATATAAGTTTGACCTTCTATCATGGTAGAAAGGGTTGGGCCAAGCTCAAAATTTTCTCATCCATCACCCAAACAGGAAACCCAAGTTTTGGAATAACTAGAGTGAAACACATCTAAATATTTGAAACTTTTTATATGCTAAAGGGAATGTTTCCATCCTAGAAAAGTGATTTTTCGATATGGGTAACAACAAATAATAAAAAACTAAAATCAATTTTGGATTGTTTCATCATATGTGTCATCATCACCATGATAAGATAACAATAATACTAACATATGCCAATTTTGTAGCAGAAGGGGATTTTGACTCCAAATTAACTGCCAACTATGAATTCTTTGTACGCCTTTTCAAAATCCTCCATGCTCTCTCCATGGAACCTGCAATATATACTCAACTTTCAAACCCCTTCCCTCAGACCGACCCCAAAAATCCCTCTCCTCAACCAAATCACATATAAAATAAACTAATTCTTCACTAATAGCATTTTAGACACCCCCAAAACGCCCCCCTTCCCGCCAATGCTAAACATTTGGCGCCAACTAAACCCTTCCAGGTTTCATAGTGGCTCCATGGATGTCACTTCGCTAGTTATGAAATCAGGGTTACATGAATTTGAACTCACACCACGGCTATAAATGAATAGATTAAAATATATAGAGAGTGTAATTGACTATCAATTTAT
>ML789621.1:102239-123174 GCA_009831015.1 Picea engelmannii | reverse complement strand
AAAGTGTAAATAAAAAACATAACAAAAAATGAGGATGTCGAATACCATAATATTCCTAGTCATGAGGGAATGCAAGTCATGTGGTTATGTAATTTGTAAGTTTGTAGGGTGATCAATTTCCATGAATACATTTGAAGAATGGTAATGTGGGGTGCCTGAGGAGGCACTATCCTAATACGTGGAGTATTCAAGAACATAGAAAAATAAGAAGAAAAAATCCTGGATAACTCAAGAAGATGAAATTACCCCTTCCATAATAATGGGATCTTAAAACAAGATGAGCATGCAATAAATTTGAAACTAGATCTACCATTGGAGAAATTAAAAGTTCTACACTTGAATATAGTAATATGAAGATTTATGGCCATATTGTCATCCCATGTAATAATCACAATTAGAATTACCATGATGATAAAATTGGCTCTAAAAGTTTAAATATAATTTGATGTATGTTAATGTTACATGACTCTATTTTGAGAGGGCCCACAATTTATGGAAAAATCAAGATTATTAATGAAAGATTAGAAACTTGAACACATGCAATTTCAATTAATTGGCAGTAGTGGTCATCAGCATAAATACTACTAATTCATGTTCATGTAGTTGTTATCTAGTCATATTTTATATCCCTAGACTAAATTTGTCAATTAAGTTAGTCATTTTTAGTTGTGTCACTTAAAATTGCTCAAATTTGGTAGTATTTAACTTTAAAAATTGTCGTGGCTAACTTTTTTGGTCACGTAGTCACTAATTACCCATTTTTTACTAGTGTATTTTAGACACGCCCAATTGATGATTCAAACTATCACTATCATATTCAAGTACTTGAATGTACACATGCCAATGGTTGGAGAACAAAACTAGTTATTTCATGTTGGAAAGAACTTTAGATATCCTCCTCCTCTTCCCACCCACACCAACCTCAAACAATCTTGACTTCAATTTCAAACTCTCCACACTTCCAAAGTGAAGCCTCTAAACTACCAAAGTTAAACATTTTCAATGATTATTTGTTGGAGGAAAAAGTAATTAAATCGATTTCAATGGTTGGTTGTTGGAGTGAAAAGTAAGAAAAACAATTTGTGTTATCGACAATATGGGGAAGGTAGTTTGTTTGATTTGGTTTAAAAGAACTGCACCTATCCTATTCATTAAAGTAAAGGGAGGAAGTGCTTATTTTTTTAAGGAAAGAGAGGAAGTGGGAGAAGCAACAAGCCTTGTGTTTGTGTGTGTGTGTCCCATATTACACAGTCTCAAATCATTTTCCTCTTCCTCCATAGTTTCAAAAACAACATTGATCACTACTTTAAAACTTAAAAGACCACATAAATATGTAGAATTGAGCCAATATTAGTTGAAATTAACTTCGTAGACCTTTTTTACCTATGTAATACATCCCTATATGAAGGATGGTGTTTATGGAGATGAATAAATACAATGAAAAATATTTTAGACCTTCCTGAAGTTTGAAATTGCAAAATTAACATGAGTTGTTACATATTTGAAATTTCAAATTTTTAATGGATTTAGGTGAACCGGATAAATATGTTTGAGCTGTAAAGAGGTATATAGTATGTACTTCCCATTGAATTCCAAGGTTTGAGAGAATACATGAATAAACATATTAGACTCTATTGTTCCCCACCTAGGTCCAGCCTTCCTCGTGCTTAGGCCAGTCCATTTGAGAAAGTTCCAACCACTATTATTGAATATCCTTTTTAACCATCAATGCGTAAGCGAAAGTTTAATAGGTTGATATTAACAACCTTCTTATTGAACTTGTGTTTCCATAAGAGTATGTTGATTGATTCCTTCAAGTTCATGGATAGGTCGATATTTACACATATGCACTTGGTAGGTCAATAGGCCATACATCATAAGAAGTTAATGGCAGCTAAGCTTCCTTATTAAACCCACCAAATTATTCATAGATTTCTAGTGTGGTAGAGGTTGTTTGGGAAACTTATTTATATGGTACAAAGAGTATTGGATTATTCCTTGGGTATATAGTTTTCATCTCGACAAGATAAATCTATTGTGAGTGTTTCAACAAAGGACTTTAGAGTGGTGAATATCTTTGGAAAATTGAAAGGAAAATAAACCAGTGTTAAAGTTTCTAATGCTTATGATCCTCTAACTCTATGTTTATTGAGTTTCCATTAAATTCTCCTAGTGATAATTCTCCTTAGGAAATACCGAATATGGGAATATTTATACAATTTATAGTATTTTTTAATGCTTGTTCTTAGTATTATAATATCGGAACTATCCACAAAACCAATAGACTTGGAAATATGACAAGAAGCAATGTTCTCGTAGAAGACTTCGTGTACAAACTTTCAATCCATTTCTACTACTGCTACCTCCTTTCCACTGTAATACTTGCATGCAAGTACAAAGATCATATTAGGGACATTATAAGAAATCCTAAAATAATTGTATAGAACATTCATGTTACATAGACTACGAGACCGCTATCCTAAAATTTCCTTGGCTCTTTTTCTACTTGGATCTTGGCATTTTGAAAAACAATATTGGTGATTCTTAACACTACTTCTTAGTGACCACTTGCTTCATTATTAGTACATTGATAGTAAACTCCATCAAGTTGTAGATTTTTTTCTTTCTAGATAGGCTTCCACATATGATAAGCATATAACCAATCAAAATTAATCATGAGTTATACCTAGTATCATTTGCAAGTTGTTAATAGTTTTTTTCACCCCAATCCCCACATCAATGTAACTTATAGCATATTTATGCTTGACCGCTCCCCATATTGGCACAATTTTGTAACAAATATCCAATTATTGAACTCTTTGTTGTCTTGTGGTAATGCTTGCATTTTCAACTAGACATTATACTTGGCATGGGCTCTATTATTCTTTGGTTATTTTCAACTTTAATTCTTTTTGTTTTTGGCCAAGAAAAAAAATGTTTTAATCAAGCCTCAAATGGGAAGTCTTATACATACAAGAATGTTGGAGGATCTGTTAAGGTATATGACAACCCACTAACTCATAATTTTTCAAAATTCTTCCTACTAGAGATATTTAACATTGCAATACAAGTGAAAATGATTATTTCCTAACTACTATATTCCATAATAAGCATAAGGTAAAACAAACAAAAACATTACTTTAGATTCCAGTAGATGCAAAGAGATCGAAGGGCATGTTATTCACTGGGTCTAGTAAGAGGAGGATTGATATTATGATCTCTATGCAAACTGGTTTTTAAACTATTTCATGTAGTAGCCTATCCAGCTTACCCTTTAGCTGGTTGGTGACTGTTATCCCCATTATGTGGATAACTAAGGAGATTATGTCTCGAGGCCCTCAGGTTGTAGATATGGAGTGCCAAGAGACTACATGTCTAGCAGTATCATTTTTCACAGATGGAGACCCTTCTCACCACCAAAGATGTTGTACATTTTCAAATGGCATCCACCACACCATCTAGCTTCTGAAAGGCAGTGGGCCTTGCTCCATGAGGTACAATTCAGTATTATGGTGAGCATCATTTCAATATTTGAGGCATTTAAGTATGTTGTATCTTAGATTGATTTAGATTTCATGATATATGCTTGGACATTATGCTTTTTTCCCTACTTCACCTTGGTGGTTGACATTGTGCCCTCATAAGTGGTCTTCCTTGAGGATGGTTTTTCTACTGGGAACTCCCTTGAAGAGCCATCGTACCATTCCCTACCATACTTACCACTTTCCATCACTATTTCCCCCCATTTTCTTATCTCTTGGGATTTTAGGGTGTATTGACCCAAGAAGGGGTTGTCCCTCATTCTATGGGAAGAAGGGGATGAAGGCCCAGAGGGATTGATGTTGGGTAAAAGATAAAATACTATGTATAAACCTTCTATATGCTTCACCCAGGGATCACCCAAGAAAGCAATGAAACACTTATCTTTGAGAAAAGGGGGACCCACAAGAAATATGATTAAGAATGCTTAAAAGGCTAGTTGGAGGATAGGAGGTCCCATCACGAGCTGACTTATCATGTCCATGAATATCTAGTGGTATCAAATTACCATCATCTAGTCACCAAGCCAGGGTAATGGATCTTAGTTGCATGGCTGAGAGAAAGGAGGTCTCATCACGAGCCATCCTTCTCATTTCCACTAGGTATTTTTGGGTGAAACTATCATTATTTGGTCACCACGTCAGGGCAGTGGCCATCAAATTTTCCTTAGATTTATGAAAGAAACAAAGAATGGAAAAATAATGGGATTCGAAAAAGTGCATTGCAAATGAAGGTACCACACACCCTCTACAAATACACCCATGAATGAGACACTGTGACATCTTGTATGTCATGATCCCTATGCCCATTGAGTCTTGAACCTAACCACTTCACCCACTTTACATGGCTTAGAGAGGGATCTCTTGGAAACTCTTATTGACCTAGGGAAATATATACCATACAGGACACCTTGTCAACTCTCCCATATTCAAGCTTGACAAGTCGCATAATGTCTTTGAGCACTTAATTGTTTGACATAGTAATATTTGATGCACATGCTTAGGTGGCTCATTTATTGATTGGATTCACTTTTCATGATGTTATGACTTGATATCCTTGGATGGCATGCTTATTTGACTTTGCAGGACCTAGTTGGTAGATAGCTTTGGAAGAACAAGCCTAGCTTGGGCTTCCATGGGGCTTGAATCCCACAGGTGGATGCAAAGGGCCCACATGCTGGATGAGAGAGATCAAATTTTGAAGGCATAGAAGGTGACTTAGACGACATAATCTAGCCCCCACATGCCAAATGTTTTTCCTAGGAGAGGTAAAATTTCACCTTTAGAGGCATGACGTCACTTAGGGGGGTTAGGGTTTGGTGGTGAAGTTGACATGTATTGGCACAAGGATGTTTTGAGGGGCTTGAGTCTCTGACCATGAAGGAATCTATTTGGATGCTTGAAATGTGGCTCTAGGAAGCCTTTCTACACTCCTCCATCACCAACGACCTTCTCCTAGTGCTAAAACATCCCCTAAAGGGGTGAGGTCCTTATAACTAGGGATTTTCTTTGTGCAAAAGTGAAATAAAAGTGAATTGTTTCATATCAATATGTAACAGGGGCAATATTGGGTTTGTTGACCCCTAGTCTTGTGGTTTACCCTTAATTATGTGGAAAAACTATCTTAGTGACTATACGTATAAATAAGAGATCATAAGATCTCATTTTAACATAACTCTCCCTCTTGTGAGAAGTACTTGGACTGAAATTTTCACTACACTTGGAGTATTTTTCCTTTTGTGATATGGAATAATGTTTTTTTGGTTATGGTTGATGATGATGATGGTGCACTATCTCTTGCAGGTCATTCTTTTTCTATTGTGGAGATTTACTTTGGCATGTTAAAGGATTTTTCTTGAATTGTATGGTTTCTACTTTTTTATTATCATATGTAATTCAAGTTGAGGTTGTTTTGGCCAAGGCTAGATAGGTAGTATAAGGACATAAAACCTATCCTAGTTTCCACCATAATTATCAAAATTTTAAAGTTATTTTGTAAGGGTTTTGTTGAGGAAGTAAGAGGATTTACACCCCTCATCTTCAAACCCTAGCTAGGTTACTTACCTTTGGAAGTAAGAGTATTTACACCCCCAAGGGTTTAGTAATCTCGTCTGTCTCTTTTTGACCCCATTATCCCATAACTAAAGGCACTAATTTTTCATTGGAGAAACAAAATATTGTATTGGGAAACATAATTTCTTGTCATATTTACTTTTTGCAACTTGGATTGTGTTCCTTGTGCTTAAAGCACCTCAAAACCACTAGGGTGTCCCCATCGAAGGGATAGTTCTTTCTAATAATACAAATTTGCATATTCAGCCATTAGGGGTGTAGAAACCCTAATCTAATTGCTTGAATAACTCCCTAATCAACCATTAGAAATCCCCCAAAGTTTGCACACTTGTCCTACTTGCTCTAGCGCACTTTTTGGTAAAGTTTGGAGGAGTTTTAGTGGCTGATTTTCTTGCTGTAACACATTGATTTTTATAGCCATAAGGAAGATATAATTTGCAGTAGAAAGTGTTTACAACAACCTTGTCTTTTCTTGCTAGTACCTTGGTCTTTAATCTTGAGTTTTGCTAGTAATTAGCTAGTCTTTTCTCTTGTATCTTTCAATTGATTTCTAGAATTTATCTTGTAGCTTATGATGCCATTTTATTTCTGATATACATTGTTACTAACAACTGATATTAGGGACAACAATATTAACTTGCTTGTCCAATTGATTATATTGCAATATATGCTTGTTTTTCTTGTGTTTCGAGTTGGCACTTCACCATTTGCAAGTTACTCAACATACTTGGAAACCCTTGGACCTTCCCAAGAATCCTTTCCAAGACCTTCATACCATTTAGATTTGATGTCTAGGGACATATTCTCCATATTTATCCTTTTCATCTCATTCCCCCTAGGGTCACTATTACAGGAAAATCCCCCTGCAGACAAGTGGATTTCCTCTTGAACCCTAAATCTCTAAGATCAAGACATAAAGGTGCTAACTTTAGTCACAGACATCATTTTAAACCTAGATAAGTTAATCAAATAGAGAAAATGAAGAAGAATGTACCCTTTTGTCGATGTTTTTCCTTGCCCAGACCAAGTTGAGCCTTGATCCCCAAGATCTTCAACAAGTCCTGCAGTCCAATAACAACAAAGAAAAAGAACTTCCTATTCTACCATGATTAATATAAAACTATATCTATCTATCAAATACAAGTTCATGTAGGCATACACAACCTTGAAAGAAATAGGCCAAGCACATGTATTAATGAGAACTAGATAGCAATACTTACAGACCTTTGATGAAGTTGCAACAGCCTCTTCCATCTCTCAGTGTCCAGCCCCTTGCTCAAATAATCCACAATAAAAATGAATATGCTTTACTGATTATCTCCCTTATGAGATCATAAGTTTGATGCCTTCAATGTCCTCTCCTTCCTTATGAGATCATAAGTTAGGTGTTTCTCCATTTTTCCATGCATTTCACCATGAGAAGGCCTCCTTATATAATCTTGGAGAGACCCAACCACCTTAGAGATTCTTGGGATAGGTTGAGGATCCTTCTCCATCAGTTGTGGATCTTCCCTAAGATCCAACCTTGACCTCAGATTCAAATCCAACCAACTCCAGAGATGAGGGGGATTTTTCCCTGATTTTCCTCAACAGCCCAAGATTTCCTCAAACAGCCTAGCGTTCCCTCAAAATGGGGCACAGAGTATTGCAACACTCCCCCAACGAAGGGTAGGGAGCACTGGCACTCCCTGATAGTGGGTAGGGGAGCGCTGCCCAAAATTTCCTTAAAAAAGACAAGCGCTCCCTCAGAAAGGTGCACAGAGTGCTAGAATGCTCCCCCAAAGAAGGGTAGGGAGCATTGGCACTCCCTGATAGTGGGTAGGGGAGTGTTAGCCTTAAAAATTCATTTTTAAGTGGGTTTTTTCATGGAAAAAGCGTTGTACTCTTCATCAAATGATTTCTCCTTCTTAAACCAGTCTTTGAAGTGTCTTTGTGATGTTGTTCGAGACACGACATAGACAAGATGATTGTATGATGTATGCGACACTTGTGACCAAAATGCGACACTTATGACACTTGTAACGACGACAATAGGTCATCATTTAAGTGAGTATTTTTTATGTGTAATGGATTGCCGCCCAAAGTGAGAAGTTAGAAGATGGAAACCGATGACTGAAGTACTTTGTAGGCTTTTTTGAGAAAGGGTATGGACGTGGAGAACCTGGTAGAAGTTGCACACAACCATCAAACAAATATTATGACATGTTTCAAACCCAATGCATGCATACCTATGCTTGGGTGATAAAGACTTGCAAGGTATGGTCACCATAAGATACACTGCAGATCCATAATTATATTAACAAAGAGTATAGCGACCAAAGATTCAATGTTGATCTATACTTCCATGACATGAACTGATCGTAGCCATGAAAAATAAATAGTGTATCTATGAGACGACAAGACATAGCCACGGACGAATACAAAGTAGATCTATGTGACAATATATGTGTCAATATTGAAGAGAAACTTTGTCACAACCTAAGTAAAGTACATATCAGAGTGATTACTCAACCCATGCTATTCTTACCGATCCCGATGCGGTACGAGTCTAACCATGTGGATAGATGTCCTTATGTCAAACATGGTAGAAACTGCTTGATTACCAGTCAAAGATGTAAACCATTAACAAGTGCGAGGGAAATCACCATTTATGTCAATGATTCCCAATGTACCCTAGTACATTCCAACGAATGTGAATAGATGAGCTGAAGTCAAACATTCGTGGAATCATCCGATTAGGGGTCAATGATGTAAACCCACTATTAGAGGCGAGGAGGTCTGCCATTGAGGCATGCAGGTCCCAAGGTATTAACTGGTTTCTAAATCTAGTTCCTGGATAATGTGTTGAAGTCGACAGGAATAGACTTGTCGAAGGAGGGCCTTGATGTATCCCCCATCAATGACATGAAACTGGCACAGAGATGTAAATTTGTGGATCAAATGAACATGGACTGACACAGATATTTAAATAATAAATTTGTGAGGGTTGACTCTCGAGGAAGATACTTCCCTTGAACACTGAGGCACAACAGCAGAAACATGACATGGACCAAAACATGATGATGCAATGGACATTGTGACTTTCGTCGGGCGACCCAAAGGAGTAAATAAACTCATAGGATCGGTTCAATGTAGAGGTTCAATGGATTAAAATGTATGCAAAGACAAAGTGTCGTGTTCAAGGGCGACTGTAAGAGTGACTGGTGATGTTTTCAAAAACTTCTTGGCTTGCTTCCTTCAATTTCCCCCCCCCATCCAGATAGATGAGTACCTATTTTTAATTTAATGAGCTTGAGGAGGGTAACACATGATCGATATAACTCACCTTCAGTAAGTCCCTCTTCCTTTGTTTAACGAACTGGAAGAAGTAAGGGTTTGGTCCCATATGGGTCCTTCAATGTGTGATTTTTTTAACGAGTCGAGAGAAGGTAAACTCGATGATTTTTCATGTTTAGAGAGTCAGAAAATAACTTAAAGGTGACTCCAAGGTTGTCCTTTTTCGTAATGTTAGTCTCGCGAGGCCAAAAAAGAGATAAATTATCACTCGAAAGACACCTTTTCAAATATTTTAATGAGTGGGAAAGGAAGCAAGATCACTCAACAACATTTTCATGTTTAGAGAGTCTGAAAAGAGCTTAAAGACGACTCCAGGGAGTTCCTTTTTTGCGTATCCATGCTAGTCTGAAAAAAGAGATAAAATTTTACTCGGTTGTGTTCTCATGTTTTTTAGAGGACAAGAAAGAACAAAGACTAAGATTGGTATTGGTTTCATTTTGAAACAATCTTGAAACAAAATTAAACTATGCTCGTAAATTCCCAACATAATTTCCAAAGGTTGGGATATCCATGGATGGTTGTTACTCTGCCCCCAGCTTGAAAAGCTAGTGGCATAACTCCAAAAATATAATCAAAGGCTGGAGACATTCCCCCCAAGCTTCAAATCATTCACTGACTTTGAGGTTGTCACCAATTTTTGTACTAGATGGAGAAAAAGGATACAGGTGGATGAAATGAAGGTTAAAAAATGAGACCTAACGGAAGACTCAACTTGGTATGAGAGGTGATTGTTTCATTTTTTAATGATCTTGACACAGGAAAAGAACTATGCTCAAGGATGTGGGTTCAATCCCTAGATTTATGTTTCATTTTTAAACAAGTTTGTTACAGAGAGGAAAATTATGCTCGTAGCCTCTGTTTCATTTTTTAACGAGCTTGCCACAGAGAGGAAAATTGTGCTCATAGCCTCTGTTTCATTTTTTAACGAGCTTGCCACAGAGAGGAAAACTGTGCTCATGACTTCTGTTTGATTTTTTAATGAGCTTTCCATAGAGAAGAGAAATTATGCTCGTGGACTCTTCTTGATCATGGCTTCCAAGAGGATAATGCTCTAGAAGGACACCATGTCAAAGGAAAAAACTTGGTCATGGCTTCCAAGAGATCTTCACTGGATGGAAGAAGAATGCTCTTGAAGGAACACATGTTGAGGGTCTCGTCAGGGGTAAAGATATCAGGCTCCAATATCCCTATTGAAGAGATCACCATGTCAAATATCAGATCTAATTCATCGGAATTTGAAGTAATGGGAGACAACTCCACATAATTGACCCGTGGCAAGGGTGATACCGACTGCATATAAGAACCGTATAGGGAGGTCATTGGGTTGATGGTCATGTCAGGGCCAATAAATGAAATTTGATCAATAGTCACCATTCTTCCATCGTGTGGGAAAGATATCACACAAAAAAGAGTGGAAACAATAGCTTTCATGGCATAGACATAATCTCGCCCAAGGAGTAAATCAAAATCCAAGGGGTCCTGGACTACCATAACATCAATAAAGACAATTTTCCCTCCCAAAGTTACGGGAAATTGGGGAAGGATCCCTAAAGGGTGACTGGTTCTTATGTTAAAACCAAACAAAGTCTGGGTAACTGGCACAAGCTGAGGATAACCCAAATCTTTCCAAGCAATAGAGGACAAAATACTAACCGATGAACCTTCATTTATCAGCGCATGGGGAACGTCCCGACCACAAACTTGTACTGTAATATTGAAAGGAATGTGACAGGGAATATGAGGTCTAGTTAGCACACCCCAATCCAAAAGGATGGCCTCATTACTTGGAGGGGGTTTCACGGGAGAAGGAGGAATGCCCCCAACACGGTAGATTTTGTATCAACGAGAAAAACATGAGCATAATTGGGTTTACTCTCTAGCGGGAGAGTAGGATCGACCGATGATGAGATCAGATCAACCACTTTGGTTTCATTCTCCAAGGGGAGAATGTGGTCAACAGGTGGAAACAGATCGACCGCTTGGGTTTCACTCTCTAATGGGAGAGCGAGATCGTTTGAAGATGGGATCAGATCAACCACTTTGTCAACTAGTTCAACTAATGACGTGACCAGATTGATGACATGATCAACCAGACTGATCGATGAAGTGACCAGAGAAGCCACTTTAGCACTCATCAGAGGAAGAGTGGGATTGACCACGTTGTCACTCTTTAGATGAAGGGTGGGACTGACCAATGACGAGACTGGATCAGTCACTTGGGTTTCACTTTTCAAATGAAAAGTGAGGCTGATCGATGACGGAACTAGATCAACTACTTTGGTTAGTGGTTCAACCGAGGATCAAACTAGATTGACCACCTGATCAACCGAACTGACCGAGGATGGAACCAGATTGACCATTCCATAAACTAACGATGGGTTGGGAGAAATATTACGATAACCAGTTGGGATTTGAATCTTTTCCAAAAGATAAGAAGCCTCGTCCATACGAGGACAAAGGTGAGAATAATGATCACCTTCACATAACATGCAAGGAAACTTGACAGTTGTCTTCTTCTTACCAACCTTAACGTCACTAGTTGATGGGGCATCACTAGCATGTCTAGAAGAGGCCAAAGATGTGGAGTACCACATTTCTAAGACCTTGGGAAGACCAGGGCAATCCCTCAGAAAGTGGTCACCCTTACAAAGACTGCAAGGGAATTTGGGTTTCAAATTCTTCATTTTAATCTTGTCGACCTCATCAACACTCCCAGTACGATTAATATTAGTTGGTTTCTTAGATCCAACATCTGATATGGTTGGAGGCTTGGTCCTTTTTGAGTTATTCTTATTCTTCTATTTTCGTTTCTTCTTCTTCTTATCAACCTGGATACTTGCTTTAAAGATTTCACTAGGTGAAGAAGGAGAAATGGAACGAGATTTAATGGGTAAAGAAGGATACAATTTGACTTGAGGTTGATGTGTGGGTGGTGTACTTACGTCTAAAGAATTAGGTGCAGTTGAAGCACTGTGAAGATTCAAGATCATCGGAGTGGGGAACAACCAAACTGGTAATCCGATGGTGAGTCTCGGGAGACTCAGTGTAGCAACATATGGAAGACCAATGTTTCCAAAAGAAGGAAAGGTGTAAGGTTCCCCTGGACAAGGGGTTCCTCCATTGGTACTCCCATAAGTTGATGCCATTAACACTGACTCGACCTAAGGTCCACTAAGTAAAACAAACAACACAGACTATGAATCTAAGAAGCAAACAATCAAACAAAACTTTATACGATCAAACCACTAGTTTGTGATGAAATCCAATGTATTGAGATCAAAATAAGAAGGGGCGGGGATAGAGCAGGTGGATCAGTTACATTGGTGACCTTCTTAACGAACTTACACCTTGGTGCAAGATTCCATGCAGTAAATCTGGATTTACCCTCCAAGGAGCTCGAGTCAGTTTGACCAACGTCTATTCCAGGTACAGTGAGACTTCCCTTCACCGTCACCTTGTGTCAGACACTGAATATTATGGCTACTACGGTCACCAACGCGTAGACATCCCTTGGGTGGGTACAGTCGACAGTCTAGTCCGAACGTATGGGCAGGATAACAAGTCTGAAATCCTTCAAGAGAACTGAGGACAAGTGGACTGGTAGAACTCCAGAGGACCCCGAATGGATTCGGTGTTCACGAAGCACCAAGACCAAATGAAGACAATTGAGCCTCAAGAAGAACCCCCAAAATATGATTTGACTACTACGAACGGTTGAACCATGGAGGGATAAACTCTATAACTCTCCCAAAAGTGACATTGTGCGTAACCCCTATGTGAGAGGGGGATCCCAGAAAGCTTATACAAGAATTGGATTTGCTCTCCCTATCGCAAGATGCTAAGTTTGATTGACAGATTTGGAAAGTTATCCCTTCAACCTATTCCAAAGCCCTACACCTTAAGCTAATGTAGGTTTGCTACCAGAAAATGTAAAAATGTTTAATAAATTTTAGTTTAGCACTTGATTTTAATGCTATTGTTTACTCAGAGATGTATGAGAGTGAAACTGATGAAATTATGACTCAATTCCCAAAACATGCATAAGAAATGATAAGCAGTATTTTCTTTCAATGAATTTCTATTTAAGGGAAGGAGAATGGATTTTCCTTTCATTGTCAAACACTAAGATGCAATGACCTCGTGCAATTGTTCTCAATCAAGAATCCAATGCAATGCTAAAATGTGCAAAAATTGGTTCCAATATCCAAAAACCAAGCATGAAAAAAAATATCCTTTTGTTTATATGTGACTGATAATCAGTTTGATGTAAAGCTTCCTATGTTAATCAGACTTCAAGATCTGTGAGATTTAAGCAATCGGAAGAAAACTTCACATAAACAAAAACACACCCTCGTTGTGATCAAACAAGAAAAAAGAAAACCAAATTCAAACAAGAGGAAGTGTTTGGATAAAAGACCTCAAAGATCAAAATGAAATAGTGAATAGATCTTTGAATTTCCTTGCAACAACTTTCATTCAGTCGGATAAATGAGAAGAAAACAATAGATCAAATCCAAATCTTAGGGAAGAAGAGTGACTCAAATAAAGGAAAATATATGTAAAAAATCCAAACAAAACATCATCAATCCTTAGAAATCAAATATTTGGAGGCTAAACAAGGACACACTGAGATGATAATAACCCTGAGCAGATGAAAGAGCAAAAACTAGCCTCAAAAATCAACTCCCAAAAAGGTTTTTAGCAGAAAAATACCAGTGCTCTGGTGTCAAGGGTACCAGAGCGTTGCAATGCCCTGTGGGAGACTACAAGGGAGTTCCATTGCTTTGGTTGTAGAGGCAAGGGAGCATTGGCCTCTCAGAACTCAAAAACTTGCCCAAAAATAAAAAATAAAAACTCAGGAAAATCCAAAAATTGAGTGTGTATGGGATGAATCCAAGAGACAACAACACATGTAAGAATTAGAAACACAACATGAATAAGATATAAAGGTGAGAAAAGGCCAAAAAACAATACCAAGGAAGGAAACCAAAACTGAAAGCTTCGATCCCCAACAAAGTTGCCAATTTCTGTTACAGGAAAATCCCCCTGCAGACAAGTGGATTTCCTCTTGAACCCTAAATCTCTAAGATCAATACAGAAAGGTGCTAACTTTGGTCACTGACATCCTTTTAAACCTAACTAAGTCAATCAAATAGAGAAAAGGAAGAAGAATGTACCTTTTTTTCGATGTTTGTCCTTGCCCATTCCAAGTTGAGCCTTGATCCCCAAACTCTTCAACAAGTCCTACAATCCAATAACAACAAAGACAAAACAACTTCCTATTCTACCATGATTAATCCAAAACTAGATCTATCTATCAAAGACAGGTTCCTGTAGGCATACACAACCTTGAAATAAACAAGCCAAGCACATGTATTAATGAGAACTAGATAGCAAAACTTATAGACCTTTGATGAAGTTGCAACAACCTCTTCCAGCTCTCCTTGTCTAGCCCCTTACTCAAATAATCCACAATCAAAATGAATATGCTTTACTGATTATCTCCCTTATGAAATCATAAGTTTGATGTCGTTAATGTCCTCTCCTTCCTTATGAGATTATAAGTTAGGTGTTTCTCCATTTTTCCATGCATTTCACCATGAGAAGGCCTCCTTATATAAGCTTGGAGAGACCCAACCACCTTAGAGATTCTTGGGATAGGTTGAGGATCCTTCTCCATTAGTTGTGTATCTTCGCTAAGATCCATCCTTGACCTTAGATTCGAATCCAACCAACTCCAAAGATGAGGGGGATTTTTCCTTGATTTTCCTCAACAGCCCAAGATTTCCTCAAACAACCCATTGCTCCCTCAGAATGGGGCACAAAGTGTTGCAACGCTCCCCCAAAGAAGGGTAGGGAGCGTTCACAATCCCTGATAGTGGGTAGGGGATCGCTACCTAAAATTTCCTTAAAAAATCCCAGCGCTCCCTCAGAAGGGTGCACAGAGTGATAGAATGCTCCCCCAAAGAAGCATAGGGAGCATTGACACTCTTTGATAGTGGGTAGGGGAGCGTTGACCTTCAAAATTCATTTTTAAGTGGGTTTTTTCATGGCAAAAGCTTTGTACTCTTCATTAAATGATTTATCCTTCTTGAAACAACTTTTGAGGGTGTCTTTGAAGTGTCCTTGTGATGTCATTCGAGACACGACATAGAAAAGATGACTATATGATGTCTGCGACACTTGCGACACTTGTAATGACGAAAATAGGTCATCATTGAGGTGAGTAATTTTGATGTGTAATAGTGACCGAGATTCCCCCCTTGAGGTGACTACCTCACCTCTGAAGTGATAGGGACACCTTCCTAAGGTGACAGTGGGTAGGTGACCTCCTAGTTGTCACCATTTGGTGGTTGGGTCAGGATTTTCGCAACCTACAACTTGTATGATAACATTTTGGCATTGTTTCCAGGGAGGATTTTGAATCCTCTTTGGAACCTTAATGACGCTTTGGAAATCTATCCCAAATAATTTATCCTAGATTGCCTGGTGACTACACCTAAGGGATGTTCCCTTTCCACCTTTCTTGATGGGCTCTTCTTGAAGCTCACCTAGTGAATTGACCTTCCACAAACCCACCTTTTCCCCTTATCCTTTTTCCTCCTTTGATGAGCCTTGAGCTCATCTGGTGAATCCATTAAGGTATTATCCTAAGTAATGGAACCATGGCCTCACGAGACTTACCATCGTCATTCCATAAGGTTTATACCTCTTTTCATGTTCAGGATATTCCTGGATATCCAAAACATTTCCCGATGGAATTGAGAAAAAAATTCCCCAAGTTTAATGGCGATCCAGCTCTAGTAGTCACCCACGTCATCAATTATATGAAGTGTGATTCAATCCTAGATGTGATACATGAGGATGTGCTAATGAAATTTTGTGTATCTTCACTAGAACCAAGTCAAAGGAATTTTCTTGCACACTCATGTGATCTAAAGAGCATCCCTTCTTCTACCAAGATCATCGAATAATTTCTCAAGCACTATCGGCCAGCTACCCAGAATTTGCAAGATGCTTTCCAAGAGCTCAAAAATGTTCTTGGAAAAGAATATTTTCTTGTAGATGAGGATGAAGAAAATCTTGAAGAAGATCTTCATGAAGAAGATACAAATGAGACATATGATGAAGATGAAGTATATTCCCTTCCACTTGATGATGACACCTAGACCTCTACTTCTCTTGCACTTCAAGAAGAGAACATGATGAGTTATAATTCTTTTGAAAAATTCGATGATTCTTTGTTCCTTGACTTTGGAAATGAAGAAAACTTCCAAAAGGATCTCGATGAAGTTTTTCTTGCAGAAGGACTGAACGAGACTTTGTTATCTGCTTTCCCTTTTGAATAAAATGAAGTTATCCAGTCTTGTGAAGAAGTAATTAGCTCCTATGATGCAAATGAATTCGTGGAACAACCTTCAGATATAGTTGACAACCACATTGATGATTTCATATAGGTTGGGAGACGTAGATGGGATGTGGGTTGCTTCATTATTGATAGAGACCCCATTTATGACATTGAGGGTAGCTCTCAGGCAGAGGGGGTCAAAATATCATCTTCAGAGGACCGATCTTCATGCATGTATTATTCATATATTTGGAATCCTAATGATGATATGGTTACATATTTGTTCCACCCCTTTGAGGATGAATTTTCACAACATGCTCAGATGATTATCAATCATCCCTTGATACATATTTTTTCTACAAGTATTTTCATTTGTTGTGCTCAGATGTTGATAGACATCAGGTCATGGCTAGCCAAAAGTAATCCAAGGTCCACACTACCAAATGGAAGAAATTTCATGTTGAGACTTTGGGTAGCGATTTGCAGACAAAGAAGAGATGTTTCTTAAGTCTGATGAAGGAGTTTATCTCTAAGGATGTGCCTTACCTTGTTTCCTATTGTTTGGGAAATCATGGCGTTTTCTTTGGATCTCTTGTCCTTTATCATCCTTCAAGGATCAATGATTTTCCCAGTGAAGATGAAGACGAGTCGTCATCTATATATGGTAGTCGTCTAATTATATGGATTAATCAGGCTTGTGGTGACACTTTCAGGCGAGATGATCGGGATGATGGTTTCTCTTTCCAGTAGGATTTCCTCCCTCCCACCCATCTTCGTGAGTTTCATTTCATGATCGATTATATGTGTATTTATACTCATGATTATTATGTGCTTAACTTATATTTGTTTTATTACATGATCAAGCACAGGGGGAGATGCTTTGATGAGATGATTAGTTGGTTGCACTAGTTGTAGGTAGATCATCTTTCTTTCCCCTACATTTGCATATTGATTGCTCATATTAGTTTAGATTCATTTCATTTTCATTTTTCTCTACTTGCATATTGATTTCATGCTTAGTTGAGAAAAATTGAAAAAATGTCAAAATTTTTCTTTTCTAGATTAGCTTTTATTTTGGACTTTTATGTATATGGATGAAGGTTGATAGCACCACCCTAGATGCTCTGATCCATTTTTCTGAATTTTGGCAGGCACAAGTCTACCAAGGGTTGTTGAATTTCTCATGGACTCTATGACGAGCACATGTACCCAAGTAGGAGCCAGATGTTATCCCCATTTTTTGGATAACTAAGGAGATTATGTCTCGAGGCCCTCAGGTTGCAGATATGGAGTGTCGAGAGACTACATGACTAGCAATCTCCTTTTACACAGATGGAGACCTTTCTCATGACCACAGAGGTCATACATTTTTAGATGGCATCCACCACACCAGCTGGCTTTTGGGAGGCAGTGGGCCTTGCTCCATGAGGTACAAGTCAGTATTATGGTGAGCATAATTTCAATATTTGAGGCATTTAAGTATGTTGTATCTTAGATTTATTTAGATTTCATGATATATGCTTGGACATTATGCCTTTTCCCTTCTTCACCTTAGTGGTTGACATTGTGCCCTAGTAACTGGTCTTCCTTGGGGATGGTATTTCTAATCAGAACTCTCTTGAAGAGCCACCATACCATTCACTACCATACTTACCACTTTCCATCACTATTTCCCCCCATTTCCTTATCTCTTGGGATTTTAGGGTGTATTGACCCAAGAAGGGGTTGTCCCTCATTTTATGGGAAGGGATTAAAGGCCTAGAGGGATTGATGTTGGGTAAAATATAAAATCCTATGTATAAACCTTCTAGATGCTTCGCCCATGGATCACCTAAGAAAGCAATGAAACGCTTATATTTGAGAAAAGGGGGAACCACAAGAAATATGATTAAGAATGCATAAAAGGTTAGTTGGAGGATATGAAGTCTCATCACGAGTCCACCTATCATGTTCATGAATATCTGGTGGAATGACATTACCATCATCTAGTCACCAAGCCAGGGTAATGGCTCTTAGTTGCATGGTTGAGAGAAAGGGGGTCTCATCACGAGGCAACCTTCTCATTTCCACTAGGTATTTGTGGGTGACACTGTCATTATCTGGATACCACGCTAGGGAAATGGCCCTCAATGTTTCCTTAAATTTATAAAAGAAACAAATAATGGAAAAATAATGGGCTTGGAAAAAGTGCATTGCAAACGAAGGTACCACACACCCTCTACAAAGGCACCCATGAATGAGACACTACGACCTCTTGTATTTCATGAGACCTATGCCCATTTAATATTGACCCTAACCACTTCACTCACTTTAGATGGCTTAGAGATGGATCTCTTGTAAAATATCCTTGACTTAGGGAAATATCTACCCTATAGGACACCTCGTCAACGCTCCCATATTCGAGCTTGACAAGTCACATAATGTCTTTGAGAACTTAATTGTTTGACATAGTAATATTTGTTGCACATTATTAGGTGGTTCATTTATTGATTGGATTCACTTATCATGATGTTATGACTTGAGATCATTGGAGGGTGTTCTTATTTGACTTTACAGGACCTACTTGGTGGACAATTTTGGAAGAACAAGCCTAGTTTGGGCTTCCATGGGGCTTGAAGCCCACAAGTGGATGCCAAGGGTCCACATGTTGAATGAGAGAGATAAAACTTTGAAGGCCTAGAAGATGACTTGGATGACATAACCTATCCCCCACATGCCAAACGTGTTTCCTAGGAGAGGAAAAATGTCACGTTTAGAGGCAAGACGTCATCTAGGGGGGTTAGGGTTTGGTGGTGAATTTGACATCCATTGGCACAAGGAAGTTTTGAGGGGCTTGACGCTTTGACCATGAAGGAATCTATTTGGATGCTTTACATGTGTCTTTGGGAAGCCTTTCTACACTCCTCCATCACCAATGACCTTCTCCTAGTGCCAAAATGTCCCCTAAATGGGTGACGCCCTTATAACTAGGGATTTTCTTTGTGCAAAAGTGAAATTAAAGTGAATTGTTTAATATTAATTTGTAAAAGGGGAAATATTAGGGTTTTTGACCCCTGGTCTTGTGGTTTACCCTTGATTATGTGGAAAAACTATCTTAGTGACATTTTGTATAAATAAGAGATCATAAGATCTCATTTTAACATAACTCTCCCTCTTGTGAGAAGTACTTGGACTGAAATTTTCGCTACACTTGGAGTATTTTGAATTTTGTGCTATGGAATAATAATTTTTGGTAATGGTTGATGATGATGATGGTGCACTATCTCTTGGAGGTCATTCCACTACTAAATATTGAAAAATTTGCGACAAAAGTACTCTTTTGTCGCAACATTCAAGAGAAAAAGTTCAATTATTCATTTTTTTTCTAAATCCACCACGTATTCGTTTCTATCTTGACGAATGTAATTTGTCTAAATTAATATGTTCAATGTTTGTTGCAAGAGCGATGAATGTACTTTGTCTAAATTAATATGGTCAACGTTTGTCGCAAGAGCAACGAATGACCTAACGTTAAAAGTGACCGTTAAAAATGACAAATAAATAGGTAAAAAAAAGAAATATTTTAGGCCACGGTCATCGCAATTGCAACGATTGTGACCTAAAATTGAACTATAAATATTTGATGATTTAAAGATGTTGCAACAATATTTCTATAACAACGAAAGTTCTGAAAGGGTATTTTTGTGCAAAAGTTGTGCGGAAGAATGTCGTAGAATGTAGTTAGAGGTGGGGGAAAAAGTAAAGCGAGTGAAAAGGGTGATGGTAGATGCTATTTCCCTTGTAAAAAATGTTGCCTCGTACGTCCCATAAGAATTTTAATAGCAACAACTACAAAACATTGTAGGAAATATGGGCATAATGATGGCGGATCGAATGAATATCGTCCCATGGTAATTAGCTATATATTCGTTATATTTTTTTATTTTGTCAATTTTATATAAAATTATATATATGTATATATATTGTTTGAATGTTTGTTATAGTATACACTAATTTTGCATGATTGTTTGTAATTATAAAGTTAGAGTTTCCCTCTAACTTTCCGCAGAATATTGCACCAAGTATTAGTAGAAATGATGTTGTACAAGCCGAGGAACATCATGACCAAGCAAATGAGGATCTCATGGAAGAAGATGACGAGACAAATCAAGTTAATGATCCCATGGAAGAATATGATTGGACAAATCAAATGATCCAAGATTTGTTTTCGTAGCCGGATGAGGATGGGGAAAATGCTGGTATTTATGATGAACCTCTATTAGAAAAGGCAAATAAATGACTTTATGAAGGATCAAGAGCAAATCTTCTCTCTGCTACATTGCTTCTAGTGAACTTAAAGGTTATGAATAATTTGTCGAACACTTGTATGACATATATCCTAAGGTATGTAATATGTTTCATCTCATATTATACATAAATGTTGATTTTTTTCTATTTGTTTTTAGTGTTAATTAATGTGTAAAATAAGAATTCAATTTTTACGATTAATATTCTTGCATTAACTAGTTATTTGTTATGTTGTAGATTGTTAGGTGAATTTTTGTTACCATCATCAAATATTTTACCTTGCACATATCGAGGTTTGCATGCCATTATGAAAGACATTGGAATGGATTATCAAACTATAGATGCATGTCCT
>ML789621.1:86577-100745 GCA_009831015.1 Picea engelmannii | reverse complement strand
AGGTCATTCAAAGAATTAAATTTCCCACGGGTTTTGCTTCAAACATAAAAAAATATCTTAATGAAGAAAGGTGAATTTGGTGGGGTAAAAACACATGATTGGCATACCTTCATTAAGGTAATAATTTTGGTATACATATTTATTTATATTGGCCTTATAGATCTTTTATTTTTTTTATTTTTTCTTGTCTACTTTGGTCGAAACAAATAACGATTCATTTTGTTGTTACAGTATGTTCTACCGCTATCTCTCCCAAACGACTTTGACAGCAACGTCGAACAAGTTATATATGATCTTGGAAAATACATGAGGTAAGTAGTTGTGATTTATATGCAAAATGACCTTTCAAATTATTGCTGTACTTAATGACACGTGTTTTACTTGTAATGTAATATATTATATTATGTTATATTGAAACATGTTATTTTCTTGTGTCATGATCTCATGTAGATGGTTGTCATTGAAAGAAATCCATGAAGATGATATAAAGTATTGGAAGAGATAAATTCCTTGTCTAATGTGTGAAATGCAAAAGTATATACCTCCTACATTTTTCAATTCACAAGAACACTACCTCATACACCAAGTTGAGCAGATTGAAATTTGTGGACCTATTCACACAAGGTCAATGTGGATGGTGGAGAGGCACCTGAAATCATTGAAGGCATTGGTTAGACAAAGAGCATGTCCTAGGAGTTATATGGTGGAGGGATATATTGTATATCAATCCATGGTGTATATTAGTCAGTATCTTCCTAAATTAGCAACACCAACTATGCATGCAGTGGATCACATTTGGGATGTGAACTCCATCAAAAAAATTGAAGATCGAGAGCATTTGTTGGGCAAGGTAGAATGAAAAAAATGAGAGGTAATATATTAATAATTGTGAATATTTATATTAATAATACATATAAAGTTTTGTTTTTTGTGTATATGATCATACTCATTAATATATTAATATAATTTATTTCATAAAATATAAAGATTTATAATTACTTGCATATTGTACGTTATAACTAATATTTAATATTGGTGAATTGTGTTTTTTTGATTCAGTTGCTCAAGAGTGGGATGCACTGCATTTATACATTGCAAACAATCTTGACTAGATGAATGTATGGATTGAAAGATGTAAACAACATAATGGAGGTAGGTTATCATGGCAACGACTGTCTGAATTGGTTAGAGAAGCTCGTTGTAACGGAGATGTCAATGTTACGCAGAGGCAAATTGATCTAGCATATGGTTTGAAAGATGGACAGGTAAGAAAATTCACCCATTTTATTCAGTTATTTTATATTATATTAATGTGACTACATGTGTACTATATTTTTCATATACTTTCAAAGTTATATAAATATATGTTAATTTATTAATTGACAATGCATCTTTTACATATCTGACGTATTGCAATTGAAACACCACAAGGATATGTGGTGCAATGGTCGTAAATTTTGCATCAAACAATTGGATGAAACCATGAAAACTTCTGATAGTGGGATAACTACAGTATTCTAGGTCACTAATGTTTCCTCTAGGAGTGATGGACATCCCCGAGTATATGAAAATAGATACTATGGGTATTTAAATGATATACTTGAGTGTGACTTTAATTCCTTCAAATTAGTTATGTTCGATGTCAAATGGTATAGGTTACGAATGCATGAACATGATGAGGAAAGAACTGTTATTCAACATGCCAATGGATTTCCAATTATTAAAACAACGTTGTTTGAAATAGGACATGATCGCTATGTTTTTCCAAGCCAATGTGAACAGGTCTTTTACTCAAATGTTCCAGGTGAAAGGGATTGGTCATTTGTTGTTAGATATGATCCAAGAGGAAGGACAATTAAGTATACTCATTTACAGGAAGAAGATGATATTGAAGATCAAGAAGATGATTCAACAAATCAGACAGAGCCGGAAGATCATGGAGGGTCGACGGATGAAGAAGATGAAGAAGATCATGATCCAGGCGTAGGAGACAATATTGCAATTCTTGATGATGATGTCGATGAAAATATGCTCGAAAATGACATTGATGACGATGATGATATCATCAATCCTTTCAACATCGTTTTAGAACCGGATGACGATACAGATGTCGAGTTCGATGAAGAAGATCAAGATAGAGAATAAGGATTATTACACAGATGTTGAGGTTGGATTAGGTATGTGACTATATAATATTTTAATTTGTATGAATTATTCTCTTAAAATAATTTACTTTTAATGTCATGGGTTAATTACATGTTCTTAAGTGTTATGCAATGTTTTTATATCCTAGGTCACATGTTGTTTCATTATTATTTGAAACCTGAAAATAGATGCCAATATACTAAAGTATGTGATAGACTAAAACTATCATTTAGAAACACTTAATTTCATGTACCTTCATTAATTTTTGTTTTTGTAGTTTCTATGCATGAATCTTAATAGGACGTTGCTTTTGATTATTTTCTATTTTATAGATTGGGTTTTGGGGATCAATTGAGAGTGATGTGAGGGGGAGGGGAGGGGCCATATGAGCTTCCACCTTCATGTGGTTGGCCTTGTTCAGTAGAGGATAAATTATTCTTGAAACCAAGAGAAGATCTTTCATTTTTATACCATCATGATCCTATAAGATTTCATCAATATTGTTACCTATTTGAATCTTCTTAGAATTGAGATTTGTTACATAGTCATTGAAAAAAGACAAAAGACTTATGTAGAGGATATTAATTTGGTCTTTGTATGGGACATTTTGTGTCATTAGTATGTTTTGTACAAAAATAATGGATCTTCGGGACTACACCATGGTCAAGGAACGAGGAACGAGGAACAGGGGAGGAGGAATGAGGAACGAGGAATGAGGAACATAGAACAAGGAACAAAGAACAAAAATTGTATGAGGACTAGACACCGACAATAGTGACCTGTGAATGGGGGCAACGTTGAAATTTTTTCAAACAATTTATGTATGCATTGAAATTTGTCATGGATAGACTATTGGAATGCCTTAACGATATGGGAGGGTTTCTGGACTCAAATTTTAGTGACACACCCACTTTATTCCATCATAAATTCATCATGTAAACCATAAACCTTAATTTTCCTTCAAAGTACACAATTTGGTTGACGCAAGTTTTAGGTTTTTGTCAGTCTTTCTTCATTTTCTTTCAGGTTATACATTAATGTATATACAATGTATCTGCATCATAGTTGTGATGAAAAATCCCTCTATTTCATTGATTGTTTAATCAACACCATCAAGATAGTAGAGGCGGGCAACAATGACATGTGAATGGGGCCAACGTTGAAATGTTTTCAAACTATATCTGTATGCATTGAAATTTGACTTGGATAGACTATTTTCATATGGGAGGGTTTTTGGACTCAAATTTGACTGACACACCCATTTTCTTCCATCATCAATTCATCATGGAAACCATAAACCCTATTTTTCATATGTTCTAGTAGATATGTTAATGATTCCAAGTTTCATATTTGTATTTGACTGAAGGTCTAGCTAGCTTGCAAAGTATCAAATTGAGATTTCAAGTTGATAAGACAAATATGAAATGAATCCAAGCATTATTTGATATAATCGCAAGAGAGATGAATGTAAATAATCTTGTAACAAATTTTCTATACTATTCATGAAAAAAGTTCATTGATAGTATAGCTAATTCGTCACAAGGATATTGTGTCAAATTTGAATGGTGTTACATGGTTTGCAAGGAGTGTAGGGATTATATTATGGTGCAATGTAGTGTATTCTATAATAACAATCTCTATGCAAAACCTCAAAATAGATAGTACCATATCATGTTCATAAGACAAATATTCTTGGTATGTTTCCTTTGTGGATATGGTGGCTCAAGCCCTCAGTACACATGATTCCTTACAATGAAATGTAACAATTTTGCTATTGAATGATAGTGTTATGTCACCCATTGTTAATGAAATAACTTAAGGTTCTTAGGTCCTATTTGAATCTTCTTATAATTGAGATTTGTTACATAGTCGTTGAAAAAAGACAAAAGACTTATGTAGCAGATATTAATTTGGTCTTTGTGTGGGACATTTTATGCCATTAGTATGTTTTGTACAAAAATAATGGATATTGGAGACTACACCATGGTCAAGGAACGAGGAACACAGAATAAGGAACAAGGAACAAAAATTGTATGAGGACTAGACACCAACAACAATGACCTGCGAATGGGGCCAATGTTGAAATGTTTTCAAACAATTTCTGTATGCATTGAAATTTGTCATGGATAGACTATTGGCATGCCTTAACGATATGGGAGGGTTTATTGACTCAAATTTGAGTGACACACCCACTTTCTTCTATCATCAATTCATCATGTAAACCATAAACCCTAATTTTCTTTCAAAGTACACAATTTGGTCAACGCAAGTTTTAGGTTTTTGTCAGTCTTTTTTAATTTTTATTTCAGGTTCTACATCAATGTATATACAATGTATTTGTATCATATATGTGATGAAAAATCCCTCTATTTTGTTGATTGCTTAATCAATGCCATCAAGATACTAGAGGCGGGCAACAGTGACATGTGAATGGGGCCAACATTGAAATGTTTTCAAACTGTATCTGTATGCTTTGAAATTGGACCTAGATAGACTATTCGCATGCCTTAATGATATGGGAGGGTTTCTGGACTCAAATTTGGTTGACAAACCCACTTTATTCCATCATCAATTCATCATGGAAACCATAAACCCTATTTTTCATATGTTCTAGTATATATGTTAATGATTCCAAGTTTCATATGTGTATTTGACTAAAGGTCCAGCTAGCTTGCAAAGTATAAAATTGAGATTTCAAGTTGATAAACCAAATATGAAATGAATCCA
This sequence comes from Picea engelmannii, assembly GCA_009831015.1. Lineage (NCBI taxonomy): Eukaryota > Viridiplantae > Streptophyta > Pinopsida > Pinales > Pinaceae > Picea > Picea engelmannii. The sequence continues at coordinate 95,873 of ML789621.1, read as the reverse complement.
AGCATCATTTGATATCATCGCAAGAGAGATGAATGTAAATAATCTTGCGACGAATTTGGTATACTATCGACGAAAAAAGTTCTTCGATAGTATAACTAATTTGTCACAAGAATATTGTGTCTAATTTGAATGGTGTTACATGGTTTGCAAGGAGTGTATGGATTATATTATGGTGCAATGTAGTGTAGTCTATAAGAACAATCTCTATTCCAAACCTCAAAATGGATAATACCATATCTTGTTCATAAGACAAATATTCTTGGTATGTTTCCTTTGTGGATATGGTGGCTCAAGCCCTCAGTACACATGATGCCTTACAATGAAATGTAACAATTTTACTATTGAATGATAGTGTTATGTCACCCATGGTTAAGGAAATAACTTAATGTTCTTAGGTCCTATTTGAATCTTCTTATAATTGAGATTTGTTACATAGTCATTGAAAAAAGACAAAAGACTTATGTAGCGGATATTAATTTGGTCTTTGTGTGGGACATTTTATGCCATTAGTATGTTTTGTACAAAAATAATGGATCTTGGGGACTACACCATGGTCAAGGAACAAGGAACCAAGAACCAGGAACCAGGAATGAGGAACACAAAACAAGGAACAAGGAACGGAAATTGTACGAGGACTAGACACTGACAGCAGTGACCTGCGAATGGGATCAAAGTTGAAATTTTTTCAAATAGTTTTTGTATGCATTGAAATTTGTCATGGATAGACTATTGGCATGACTTAACGATATGGGAGGTTTCTGGACTCAAATTTGAGTGACAAACCCACTTTCTTCCATCAATAATTCATCATGTAAACCATAAACCCTAATTTTCTTTCAAAGTACACAATTTGGTTGACGCAAGTTTTAGGTTTTTGTCAGTCTTTCTTCATTTTTCTTTCAGGTTCTACATTAATGTATATACAATGTATATGTGTCATATTTGTGATGAAAAATCCCTCTATTTCGTTGATTTCTTAATCAATGCCATCAAGATACTAGAGGTGGGCAACAGTGACATGTGAATGGGGCCTACGTTGAAATGTTTTCAAACAGTATCTGTATATATTGAAATTTGACCTGGATAGACTATTCGCATGCCTTAATGATATGGGAGGATTTATGGACTCAAATTTGACTGACACGCCCACTTTCTTCCATCATCAATTCATCATGGAAACCATAAACCCTATTTTTCATATGTTCTAGTAGATATGTTAATGATTCCAAGTGTCATATTTGTATTTGACCGAATGTCCAGCTAGCTTGCAAAGTATCAAATTAATATTTCAATTTGATAAACCAAATATGAAATGAATCCAAGCATCATTTGATATCGTTGTAAGAGAGACGAATGTAAATAATCTTGTGACGAATTTGTTATACTATCGACGAAAAAAGTTCGTCGATAGTATAGCTAATTCGTCGCAAGAATATTGAGTCTAATTTGAATGGCGTTACATGGTTTGCAAGGAGTGTAGGGATTATATTATGGTTCAATGTAGTGTAGTATATAAGAAAAAACTCTATGCCAAACCTCAAAATGGATAGTATCATATCGTGTTCATAAGACAAATATTCTTAGTATGTTTCCTTTGTGGATATGGTGGCTCAAGCCCTCAATACACATGATGCCTTACAATGAAATGTAACAATTTTACTATTGAATGATAGTGTTATGTCACCCATGGTTAAGGAAATAACTTAAGGTTCTTAGGTCCTATTTGAATCTTCTTAGAATTGAGATTCGTTACATAGTCGTTGAAAAAAGACAAAAGACTTATGTAGCAGATATTAATTTGGTCTTTGTGTGGGACATTTTATGCCATTAGTATGCTTTATACAAAAATAATGGATATTGGGGACTACACCATCATCGAGGAATGAGGAACGAGGAATGAGGAACGAGGAACGAGGAACAAGGAACAAAAATTGTATGAGGACTAGACATTGACAACACTAACCTGCGAATGGGGCCAACGTTGAATTTTTTTCAAATAGTTTATGTATGCACTGAAATTTGTCATGGATAGACTATTGGCATGCCTTAACAATATGGGAGGGTTTCTGGACTCAAATTTGAGTGACACGCCCACTTTCTTCCATCATAAATTCATCATGTAAACCATAAACCCTAATTTTCTTTCAAAATACACAATTTGGTTGACGCAAGTTTTAGGTTTTTGTCAGTCTTTCTTCATTTTTCTTTCAGGTTCTACATTAATGTATATACAATGTATCTGCATCATATTTGTGATGAAAAATCCCTATATTTCATTGATTTCTTAATCAACACCATCAAGATACTAGAGACGGGCAACAATGACATGTGAATGGGGCCAACGTTGAAATGTTTTCAAATTGTATCTGTATGCATTGAAATTTGACCTGGATAGACTATTCACATGCCTTAACGATATGGGAGGGTTTCTGGACTCAAATTTGACCGACACACCCACTTTCTTCCATCATCAATTCATCATGGAAACGATAAACCCTATTTTTCATATGTTCTAGTAGATATGTTAATGATTCCAAGTTTCATATTTGTATTTGACTAAAGGTCCAGCTAGCTTGCAAAGTATCAAATTGAGATTTCAAGTTAATAACCCAAATATGAAATGAATCCAAGCATCATTTGATATCGTCTCAAGAGAGACGAATGTAAATAATCTTATGACGAATTTTCTATACTATCGACGAAAAAATTTCATCGATAGTATAGCTAATTTGTCGCAAGAATATTGTGTCTAATTTGAGTGGTGTTACATGGTTTGCAAGGAGTGTAGGGCTTATATTATGGTGCAATATAGTGTAGTCTATAAGAACAATCTCCATGCCAAACCTCAAAATGGATAGTACCATATCTTGTTCATAAGAAAAATATTCTTGGTATGTTTCCTTTGTGGATATGGTGGCTCAAGCCCTCGGTACACATGCAGAATGTGTTCAAAATGAATGGATACAAAAAAAAATAGTTTAATATGGTTGTCTTAAAAGTCAGGAGAGGATTGTGTATCAGGAACAATGATAATGAGAAAGGTAAAAACATAAACCTCCTATACATTAAAGGTACCACTGAAAAAATCGCAAGGATTCTGAAGAAAAGTAATATTGAATTATCCTTTTCCCCTCCTATAACCCTAAGGAAAATGCTAGATCATGAAAAAGATGCCATAACCTGAAAGTGAAGATCATTCCAAGTAAGGTTGAAAGAGAATTTTGTTGACATTAGACATAATCAATCAAATAAATCCACTTTAGTTGAACACTCGAAAACACTAGACATCACATATGTATCGAGAACACTAAGATCATCACTAAATTAGAACATCATGGAAAAATAAAAATATGGGAAGCACTAGAAATCTAGGGTTTAAAGATCAACAAAGCTTGGAATCATGTCCTACATATATTTAAAATAAATAATAATCCAAATAATTAAAGGGAATGAAGTTCCATAACCAAAATCATTAAAACAATCTTCTTTGGTGAGTTATGGCATTGCCAAGTTGGCATTTGACCATGATTTGACCAAAATTGACTAGCTTCACTAAAATGCATGCCCAACCTTTCTAGCAAAGCCATTAGTGAAGCCCAACCTTTCTATGCAAATGCATGAAAGGATTTATATTGCTTTCATGCACTATAATTCCCAACCTTTCTATGCAAATGCATGTTTAACTATATAGCATATTGGAAAATGTGTAATTTATCAATAAAATCTTCCCTAAAATTTTGTATTTTCAATTTTACACCTAAAACTTGATTTCATGTAAAAATGATTCAAATCCCCCCCACCTCGAACATCTTTTTTAAATTCCAGAGAGTAAAAATCAATGTTAAATGCCTCAAACAAATGCATGCTAGGATATATAATTAGTGATAAATGTGTTGAAATAATGTAACTGCAAAGTGTATTCTAATTATTAGTGTTGTATTATTCATTAGATCAATCCCCTATTGCGGATTGATCATGTCGGCTATTGTAAAAGACCAAATCCCCTTTTGTGGATTGGTCAAAACATAATTGTAATAGGCATATTAAGAAGTCGGCCCCAGAATATATTAAAGAGGCCCCATAATACATCAAAGGTGGTTATAACCACCTAGATTGAGAAGTCGGCCTTTCCAGTGAAAAGACACCTCCACACATGCCAGAGCTGCATAAATAAAGAGGCTAGCGCCTCATTTAGACACACACTCAGTTGTTCATTGAGGAGCAAGTTTTGGAGCTACAGTTGGAGAAGAGAGAGAGAGAGAGAGAGAGAGAGAGAGAGAGAGGCACATTCTTGGGAGAGCAATTTATGTATTTGTTTGAGTTGTCTCTTGGGACTGTATTGGCATCTATAATAAGCAAGTTTTTGCTGGGTTTTCTCCCCCATGAGGGTTTCCCAGGATAAATGATGTGTCTCTTGTGATTGTGTATTTCTCAATGATCATATCTTATGATATTGTTATCTATTGAAATGAAAATAACTCTAATAATATCTTAAACCTTAACATGGTATCAGAGCTAAGCTGAAGAGAGCATCTTTCACAAGAGAAAGTGAAAAACGTCATTGTTGTCGTACATGCAAATTACGGATTTTTGTTGATGAAGTATTTCAGCCCCAAAACCATCTAGAAAAGTGCGTCCTTCCCCAAGGATCACTTTGGCATCCTCAGCGCAACTTTTCAGTGGCTAGATCTCCCGGAAAGTGAAACCCTAGTTTCACAAAGTACCAGAAGTATCAGAAACCCAGAGTACGAGAAGTACCAGAGGTAACAGAAAACCAAAAGCACTAGTAAAGAAATATGTTGATCAAGTTTGAAGGGGTAAAATTTGGATTTTCAAAAATCTGATTGCACCAGCTTACTCACCTCAGCTCAGCATATCTATCCCCTGGATCAGAATTTCAAAATTCAAAGTTTGAAAAATTAGGGTTTCCTCATAAAACCCTAAGTTGTAGTCTTAGAACCAATTATAGTATCAATTGCAGTTGCAGTTGCAGTCACCCTTGAAGTTCTTAAGAGTTGGTGATCATTACCGTTGCTACCAGATGGTGCCTCTGCCTACAAGTGTCGTTAGAGGTATGTACTAACACATGTTTAAATGGCTAATATTTAAAGGGTATTTGTAGGAGAAGGGATCTCTTGCCATAGATCTAGAAGGATCTCAAGATCCAACACATTCAGAGGAATAATGCAACCCAGGTGTGATTATTCTTGTTATGACATTATTTTGATCAGTGTTGCATGTTGTAGTTATGACCATCATTCTAACCTTTGATCAAAATCTGAGTCAAGGTATCATATGGATTAAAATTTGAGATCATAGAGTTTATCCTCTAACCCTACCTTCTGTCAAGATAGCATATTGTCTTAGTACAGAAGACAAGATTGAATAAATCACTCGTCATCTTGAGTGAAGGAGAATTGGAAGAAAAGAAAGCACACTCATTCTTGAGGACAAGGCTCCAGGTTTGATTAATCAAGTTGATAAGATTCAAAGGTACACATGACAAATTGATAACTACCCCTTTACAAGTAACCACTATAGTTGAGATAACAGTCTTTTACTTGGTAGCATGTGAGTATATAGAGGTAAATACTTAATGTAATCATTTGTCTGATACAACTAACACTTCCACTAAGAGAAATCTCGTGTATTAGTTCTAGGTTGCCATGGAGGAATGTTTGGTCACGACACTATAAGATTGTTGACCTAATTTTGTAGTGTATCTCTTAATTTTGATTGTTGATTTAGACAAGCCATGAATGTTAGATCTAAAGGAGATATTGTGATGATTATTCATGTTATTGATTTATCTATTATTATCAAAAGGATATTATTCTAGCTTGTTTTTTTTACCTTGTTTTAGGTCATAAGTGATAACCCTGAGAAAGCTATAGTGAAGTTTGCAAAAGGCAACATATTATATGAGACATGAAGGAGACTATGTACATGACCATATACATTCATGCACCAAAGAAGATGAAGAAGAAGCTATATCTTTAGATTCAGAGTATCTCATATGAATATTGATTGAAAGGAGAAAAAGGCTCCAAAGATGACCGAACATTAGAACGGGAAGCAGACCTCATTTGAAGCATGACTCAATATTTCATATTTAGACTTGGTATGAAACACCAAGTATATCCTGTAAGAGATCAGAAGGGATGCAACCTTTGATGAAGATGCGGTGCTCAAGAAATCAAGAAGATGTTAAATTGAAGAAGTATATGAAGAGGAACTTGTAGCTACCAGAACTACATAATCAGTGAGGGAGGTTCCCAGAGTTGCAAAACCAGTAAGGGAAGTCATAACTTCCCTTGATGAGGAAATTCTAGAATATCATGACATAGTAGAATTTCAAGAACCTCCTTAGATGACGATCTCTCATAAGAGAAAGCATGCTTGGGCTAGGGAGATTATTCAAGATGGAGAGAAGTATGGTGTTCCCAAAGGAATCATGAGACAGGTGAAGAGAACTAAGCCATTCTCCAACTATATGGCTTTGATGTGTGATCTCTTAGAAAAGGAGCCTAACTGCTTTGAAGAAGCCATTCAGAAGAAAGAATGGGCAGATGCCATGACAGAAGAATACCAATCCATAATAAAGAACGATGTATGGGAAATAGTTCCCAGACCGAAGAGCAAGGATGTGGTATCTTCCAAATGGCTCTTCAAAATAAAACATGTTGTTTATGGAAGTATTGAGAAGTATAAAGCAATATTTGTCACTCGTGGCTTTTCTCAAAAGGAAGGCATTGACTATGAAGAGACATTCACTCCTGTGCCCAAATACACTTCGATCAGAACCATCATAGCCCTTGCATCTAAGATGAAGTGGAAGTTACACCATATGGACGTAAAGACAACTTTCCTAAATGGTGTCATCGAAGAAGAAGTGTATATAGATCAACCTCAAGGATTTGAATTTGAAGACAAGAAGACTCATGTCTGCAAGTTGAAGAAGGCTCTGTACGGATTGAAGCAAGCTCCTAGAGCTTGGTATGGCAGGATAGACAACTTTCTGACAAGCTTGGGCTTTACCAAGAGTAAAGAAGATTCTAACCTCTACTTCAAGGTTATGAACGATGAGCCGTTAATATTTTTGTTGTATGTGGATGACTTATTCTTAACTGGAGAAGAAAATCTCATCACCAAATGTAAGAAGAATCCTGCTTCATAATTTGAGATGAAAGACCTTTGCCTAATGCATTATTTCTTAGGTCTTGAGGTATGGTAGAGTCCAAAGAGGATCTTCCTTAACCAAGAGAAGTATGCAGTCGAAATCCTAAAGAGATTCGACATGTTAGAGTGCAAGTCCATGAATACACCCATGGAAATGAAGCTGAAGCTATTGGTCGACACTTCGTCAGAATTAATTGATACCACGCTGTATAGACAGATCATTGGATCGCTAATGTACCTGACAAAAATCAGACCAGATATTTGTTTTTCCGTGAACACCTTGAGTCAGTTTCTTGTATAACCCATACATGCTCACCTAGTTGTTGCAAAACATGTGATAAGGTACCTTAAAGGTACATTAGATTGTGGTCTCAGTTATGATGGAGATCATGATTTCACATTGAGTGGGTACACTGATTCAGATTGGGCTGGAAGTGTCTCTGACAGGAAGAGCACTTCATGATGTTGTTTTAGTTTGGGATCAGCCATGATCTCATGGCAGAGTAGGAAGCAATCCAGCATTGCTCTCAGTACAGTGGAAGCAGAATACATTGTTGCATGTTTTTCCAGTTGCAAAGCTATATGGCTTCGAAAGTTGTTGACTGGTCTATTTGACCTAGAGATGGAAGAAACCACGATCTTATGTGACAACTAGAGCTACATAAAGATGACAGAGAATATTGTATTTCATGACAAGTTGAAACACATAGAGATATGATACCATTACATCCCTGACATGGTGCAGAGAGGAGCCATAAAGCTCTAGTATGTTAGCACGGATGAACAGGTTGCCGATGTGTTGACCAAGCCTCTATCTCGTGTAAAGTTTGAGAACTTTCGAGATAATATTGGTATAGTCCAAAAGGACCTCCCTCGAAAGGGGGAGTAGTGTTGTGTTGATATATATCTATTATTGTGCTTCCATCTTAATCGTTGTGACGTAAAGCCAGTCTAGTTGTTATGTTGAGATATGCCTAGTACTATGCTTCCAGCTTAATTGTTGTGACGTAAAGCCAGCCTAGTTGTTGTGTTGAGATATGCCTAGCATTGTGCTTCTAGCTTAATTATTGTGACGTAAAGCCAATCTAGTACCATGCTTCCAGCTTAATTGTTGTGACGAAAAGCAAGCCGAGTACTGTGCTTCCAACTTAATTGTTGTGATGTAAAGCCAGTCTAATACCGTGCTTCCAGCTTAATTGTTGTGATGTAAATCCAGCCTAGTATTGTGCTTCCAACTTAATGGTTGTGACGTAAAGCCAGTCTAGTATTGTGATTCCATCTTAATTGTTGTGGTGTTTCTAGCCTAATTGTTGTGATGATGTGCCATCTTAATTATTGTGATGTGTTGCCAGCCTCGTGTTGTGATGATGTGTTTCCAACCTTTGTGTTGTGATATTTTTTCTTTTGATGCTATATCATCCTTGTGTTGTTATTGATGATGAGGATGTATTAGTGTTATACTAATCCATGTCAATGTAGTTGATGATGATGATGCCAAGTCAGCCTCTTGTTGAAGATGATGATGATGATGATGATGCCACTTCAGCCTCTTGCTGAAGATGATGATGATGATGCCACTTTAGCTCCTAAGTCCTTGTTGAAGATGATGATGATGTTACCTTAGACTCATATCAATGAGGATGATGATGCTACTCCAGCTCCATGCTGTGTTGATGATGCTCCAACCTCTGTGTTGTGTTGATGATGAGAAAAAATTCTAATGATTTATAGATATGCCAGTCAGTGTTCCAAGATGATATTGATGATGATGTCCTCTCACCCACCTGATGTTTTTGATGATGTTGTCTTCTATCTCACCTGATGTTGTTATAGAATACCCTTCTTGTTAAGGGGGAGTGTTGAAATAATGTAACTGCAAAGTGTATTCTAATTATTATTGTTGTATTATTCATTAGATCAATCCCCTATTGGGGATTGATCATGTCGGCTATTGTAAAAGACCAAATCCCCTTTTGAGGATTGGTCAAAACATAATTGTAATAGGTATAATAAGAAGTCGGCCCCAGAATATATTAAAGAGGCCCCAGAATACATTAAAGGTGGTTATAACCACCCAGATTGAGAAGTCAGCCCTGCTAGTGAAAAGACACCTCCAC
>ML789621.1:43627-59223 GCA_009831015.1 Picea engelmannii | reverse complement strand
TTCTAAATATTCCCAATAAATGGAATGGCCCTTAATTTTAAAGATTCCCACAAGATTTGGAATGTGGATAATATTTAAAGATTAATAAAACCAATTGTGATGAAAATCCATGAATGCATCTATAGACAAACCTTCTTAGGGAGCCATAAAAATCCTAAAAATTCTGAGTAGAATAGAGAAGCCTTTATTTTTCAATGTCTCTCGTGATGAGCTTAGCCAACCTTACAACTTATATGTTTAGTAAATATCACACATAAAAATATATTTGATATGTATATGTTATCTATTTTTATAACATATGATCTGTATCAAATATATATTGTTACATATATATCTTTTGGTTGACTCATTGAATTTCTCCTATGCCAAACATTCATCAAAATATGTTCTTTTCACTATGTTAAGGGATTCTACAACTAGAACTTATCTTTATTGGACAAGACATATTCTCTATATGTCTTAGTATAACCATAAAAAAACCCAATTTAATGGAGCATTATTCCTCCTAGGTTAATGCCCCCTTGAATGTGAAAATAAGACCTTCAGATAATTCTTTCAAAAAAAGGCATTCTCTATTGTAGCATACTTGAATTTTTGAATATAGATGAGGGCCTATTGAGATGAATTGAGAGACTAACTATAAATATATGAGGGTAACTCTTGATTGGATGTGACACTCCATATTTGTACTCTTGAAATCAAAACTAGATGGTGCTTGATCACATGCAAAGCGATCTACCCATACCTTATTTACTTCAAAGAATTTCCCTTTGTGAAATGTTTTCATAATATAATGAACTTCATAGCCTATAATATTCTTCCAATACATGCCCCCTATCTTCAAAAATAAAATTTTATTTTTTTGCTCAAAAATAAAATTTTATTTATTTTTCCCAAAAATAATTTTTTTTTTTTTTAAATAAATAGTTTTCGTCGCAATTTCAATGCACAACAGAAATCATGCAATGAATTTGCTATATAAACCAAGAAAGTGGTCGTCACAATTTCGACACACAACAGAAATCATGCGACGAATTTGTTATATAAATCACGAAAGTTGTCGTCACAGTTCCGACGTACAATAGAAATCCTGCACTCAATTTGCTATATAAACCACGAAAGTTGTCGTCGCAATGTCGACGCACAATAGAAATCCTGCGATGAATTTTCTATATGGACCATGAAATTTGTCGTTGCCATTTCGACACACAATAGAAATCCTGCGACGAATTTGCTATATAAACCACAAAATTTGTATAGCGAAATCGTCGCTATATACCATGTTATACCATGTTGTCGTCGCAATAGCGATGAACATTTCGATATTCAATTCATCGCAATGGTTTCACTTATTTTTCCTATATTTTCGAGTGTGTGACAATTTCCCTACTGTGTCTCTCTTTCGACGAATTCTTCACTTAGTCGTATTGGTGACGATATTTCATTTTTTGTCACAATTGTGAGAAGTTCCTTACGGTCATCACTCTTGCGACGTTAATTCAAGTTGGTCTAGCTTGACATGTGACATGAAATGATGTTTGAGAGATTCAATATTTGTCTCAATATCCACGACATAATGCCACAAGAGCGTCAAAATAGCCATCGCAAAATGACCCAAATTTGCTAGTGTTCTTTTTCTATTGTGGAGGTTTACTTTGCCATGTTAAAGGATTTTCTTGAATGGTATGGTTTCTACTTTTTTATTATCATTTGTACTTCAATTTGAGGTTGTTTTGGCCAAGTCTAGATAGGGATTATAAGGATATACACCCCTATCCTAGTTTCCACCATAATTATCAACCTTTTATAGTTATTTTGCAATGGTTTTATTGAGGAAGTGAGAGGATTTACACCTCTCATCTTTAAACCCTAGCTAGGTTACTTACCTTGGGAAGTAAGAGGATTTACACCCCCAAGGGTTTAGTAATCCTAACTAATCTTTCATTGGAGAAACACAATATTGCATTGGGAAACACAATTTACTGTCATATTTACTTTTTGCAACTTGGATTGTGTTCCTTGAGCTTAAAGCACCTTGCAGCCACTAGGGCATCCCCATGAAAGGGATAGTTCTTTCTTCTATCACAAATTTTAATATTCATCCATTAGGAATGCAAAAACCCTAATCTATTTGCTTGAATAACTCTCTAATCAACCATTAGAAATTTCCCAAAGTTTGCACACTTGTCCTACTTTCTCTAGCGCAATTTTTGGTAAAGTTTGGAGGAGTTTTAGTGGTTGATTTTCTTGTTGTAACACATTGATTGTTACATCCATAAGTCTGATATAATGTTCTGCAGAAATTTTTTACAATATCCTTTTCTTTTCATTCTAGTGTCGTGGTCTTTAATCTTGAGTTTTGCTAATAATTAGCTAGTCTTTTCTCTTGTATCTTTCACTTGATTTCTATCATTTATCTTGCAGCTTATGATGCCATTTTATTGTTGATATACATTGTTACTAACGTTTTCTATTACGGACAACAAGCTTATCTTTCTTGACAAATTGATTATATTGCAATATATGCTTGTTTTTCTTATGTTTTAGGCATTTGCTTCACCATTTGTGGGTTACTCAACATACTTGGAAACCCTTGTACCTTCCCAAGACTCCTTTCCAATACCTTCATACCATTTAGATTTGACATCTAGGGACATCTTCTTTGTCTTTATCCTTTTTCATCTCATTCCCCCTAGGGTCACCGGGATTCCCCCCTTGAGGTGACTACCTCACCTCTGAATTGATGGGGACACCTGCCTGAGGTGACAATGGGTAGGTGGCCTCCTAGTTATTTCCATTTGGTGGTTGGGTCATGCTTTTTCCAACCTACAACTTGTGCGACAGGGAGCTCTTCAAACAAAAAACAATTATCTTGTATGTCATTATGTATTATACCACCTTAAATCAATCTCTACCCATATCTCTCAAAGTTTCTTCTTACCTACCATTTTTCATAGGTCCGAGAATTGTACCACTCTAATACCATGTAGTAAATTTATACCCTTTGAGATACATTGTTTGCTAGACAATTATAATTAAATAACAATGTTCACTTGTATGCTTTGAAATAGTTTTTCAATATTTTTGAAATTTATATAATCTCTAAGATATTGGCATTCTAAACCTTGCTTCTTTCCATAACTTTAGGTAATTTGACAGATACTGCAAAATAGGTTTTTATTTTCAAGCATATTGCAACTTGTATTTATCTTTTTGCGCTTGTCTTCTAAAGGTATGTAATAGTTTGTTAAAGTTTCAATGCTAGTGTGTTTCATGGATATATTCATTTTATATGCTATGTTAATATGCCCATATAATCAAACTAGGCTCCTGGTACTTATAAAAATTGAGAGTTCCCTAGGCACATCTTTCATATCAATCAAAGTTCAATGCATATGTGGAAATCAATTCGACAAGTTGGATATCACTAGTGAAATTCTATTCTATATTGTTGAGAGAACATATTATTTTCATCCTAAGGAAATTAAAGTATAATTTTTATTCTTCAAAGCAGGTAGGAATTCGTGTAAATGTTAAACATGGAGTTGGTTTACTATAAATAGATAAATTAGTTTCTCATGATTTGATGAGGTTACCTTCTCCTTTTTACTCACGTATATATACTTTGTTGGAAGGTGTCTTCATTTATTCCTTGGAATTATCATAATCATGTGTTTAGGTTTTGTGATACTTTCAAGATATCATGGTTAATATGTCTGCTTGTAATTTGTAAGGGAAATATGTTTAGTTTCTTAAGAATACTTAGACTAGATAATAACTACATACACTCTATAAAATGAAATGCAATCCATAGATTCATGTATGGAAGTTAATATTGAAATCAATATCTATTATCACACAAAGGGAGATTGATCTGGGATCTTTTCATCGATGTGACTTATTAAAGAATTGTATTAAATGAGCACAAAATGAAGTGCACCATAAATAATGAATAACTAAATAATGAAGAGACATATGCATCAGATCTGAACACAAAAAAAAAATGATAACGAGGTTTGTCCCTGGTGGACTACGTCTACGAGTCCTGCTCTCAAATGGATAGGCATTTTTATTAACTCAACAAAAGAATTTGGAAAAATACATAAGTATACCTCATTCTGGAGTTAAGTTGCAGAAGCTTTGCTCAGATCAGAAAACAAACAACAACATTGAATTTGTGGCGTCGAATTACCCAAAAATGATTGTCTACATACCTCGATATGAGTCTGACACTTTCAGGCCCATGAGAAAATTCGTACTATTAATGTAATGAAAATTATTATCATTACATTAATAACACTTAATACAATTAATAAATTATTACTATTAATAATCAATTAATTATCATTACATTAATACAACTACTTTATTAAAATTGCATTAAATCAACTATAAACCTTACTATTTAATTAGTAATTTATTAAAACCCTAATCTCTTTAATTTAAAACACTTCTAAAAAAATTCAGAGTCAACCCTAGACTTCAGACTTCTCTACCTCTCGGTAATTCACTATTTATCTACATTGTTCAATTTTATCTTTACCCGGGCTTAGATGTCCTGATGATGGGTCCTGATATGGACTCGAAACATCGACCTTCGATAATAAATACTATGGATCCTCTGAATCCTCAAGAGAAAATTTGTCTCGGTTTCTGTGCATGTGCCTGCAATAAATTCATGGGAAAACTTCTCATTTTTTGTGCCCCCATCTATACGTCCACACGCCCTGGTCTGACCCTTATGCTCTGGAAAAAAACATTTTTTAAATAAAATTGGGGGTGAATTTACCAACGAGGTCGTTTGGCTTGTTGGTTGGTGGATATATATTAAGGCACTTTGCTGGAGGAGGTTTCGGGGTCAAGCCCTTGGACCTCCATTTTAATACATTGTGGGCTATATATATATGTTTATTGTTTGAGCTCGTGCTAACATTGGAGTATGGTTTTTGACATGGTGGATCCCGACAGTTCTGGTAGTGAACTTTTGGCGGACCGGGGGGTTGGCGCCAACCAAACCCTTTTCCAATTTTGAATTTCGATTGTTGGGCATCCTTGGGAATTTTCCCGCTGCCACGTGGAAACCCATGACTGGGCCACATGGCGGCCATTCATTGGCCCACGTCACCTTACTGCATGAATATGCCACGTCACCTCTACCACATCATCCTGCCACATCATCTGTCGGGTGGCTATACGGTCTGCCACATGGTTGTACAGACTGACATGTGGCACTTTCCCATTGGTCCATGGACTGACTGAAAAAGTCCAAAATTGAGTGACATGTGGCAGCCTTTGGTGTTGCCACATCATCATGTTGACATCAGCATGACACATGACACCCTCTACATGTTCCATGTACCCTTTATGGATGATGACATCATCCATACTAATGTTGACGTCAGCAGTACGGATGTTGACTCATCCTTGTTGACTGGGCTAGGTTGACCAAAACTTTGACCACGGATATCTTTTGATTCATAACTCCGTTTGACGAGCTGGTTACACCACTAGAAATCTTACGACGCGCTCTTTGCGATGATGCCAATTTCACTGAGTTTTGAGGACATTGAATTTTTGCCCTTTCTCTGTCTGCTAAGGCCATTCTAAGCTTCCTGAGGTGCTTCTACAAATTCTGAGTTATCCTTAGTCTTCTCTGGATCCTTTTTGGATTAGATATGTGATGGACTATAATATATGGGTGAGGGTTATCCTTAGCAATAATTTTGCAGTGACCTATAATTTAGGAAGTTTTAAAGTTTATAACCTATATCAAAAGTGGAGCCTTTTCACTTCCATCATATTGTTTAGAGAAAAAATTCCCATATCTCTCAAAATGTCTTCTTACCTACCAATTTTTAGAGGTTTGAGAATCATATCACTCTAATACTATGTCGGAAATTTATCCTCTATCAAATACAGTGTTTTCCAATACATTGTTTCCAGACAATCAACATTAAATAATAATCTTCACTTGTATGTTTTGAAACAGTCTTTTAATATTCATGAAATTGATCTAATCTCTAAGATATTATAATTCTAAACTTCAATTATTTCCATAACTTTAGATAATTTGATAGATACATGCAAGCCATGTTTTTATTTTTAGGCATATTCAACTTGCATTTATCTTTATATGCTTGTCCTCTAAAGGTGCAAAATCGTCTTTTAAAGTTCCAATGCTAGTGTGTTTCATGGATATATTCATTTTATATGATATGTTAATATGCCCATAAAATCAAACTAGGTTGTTGGTACTTATACAAATTGAGGGTTCCCTAGGCATATCTTTCATATTAATCAAATTTCAATGCATATATGGAAATCAATCCAACAGACTAACTATCATTGTCAAAATCTACTCTATATTGTTGAGAGAACACATTTTTTTCATCCAAAGGAAATTAAATTATAATTTTTATTATTCAAAGCCTATTGTAAATCATATAAATGATAAACATGGAGTTGGCTTACTATAAGTCGGTAAATTAGTTTCTTGTGGTTTGATGATCTACTTGCCTTCTTCTTTTTACCTGCATCTATATGATTTGTTGAATGGTGTCTTCATTTATTCCTTAGTATTACATAATCATGTTATGTGAGGCTACATGATACTTTTAGGACATCAAGGTTAATATATTTTCTTGTAATTTTCAAGGGAAATATGTTTAGTTTCTCAAGAATAATTAGACTAGAGAAGAACTACAAACACTCTATCAAATGAAATGCAATCTGCAAATTCATGTATGGAAGTTAACACACAGATCATTATCTTTTATCACACAAAGGGAGCATGTACAATTTATCTTATCTACAGGTCAGAGCCAACGTTAGCAATAATTTTGCAGTGACCTAGAATTTAGGAAGCTTTAAAGTTTATAACCTATATTTGAAGTGGAGTCTTTTCACTTCCATCACATTGCTCAGAGAAATTTTATTGTACCTCTTAGAGTTTCTTATTACATACCATTTTTCATAGGTCTAAGAATCTTATTGCTCTAATACCATGTAATAAATGTATCCTCTATTAGATACATTGTTTGCCAACAAGTAGCATTAAATAATAATAATCACTTGTATGTTTGAAATAGTTTTTGAATCTTTATGAAAATTATCTAATTTATAAGTGATTGTCATTCTAACCTTTGCTTATTTCTAGAACTTTAGGTAATTTGACAAATACATGCAAAACAAGTTTTTATTTTCAAGCATATTGCAACTTGCATTTATCTTTTTGTGTGTGTCCTCTAAAGGTGTGCAATAGTTTGTTAAAGTTTCAATGCTAGTGTGTTTCATGGATATATTCATTTTATATGATATGTTAAGATGCCCATAAAATCAAAGTAGCCTCCTGGTACTTATACAAATTGAGAGTTCCCTGTGTATATCTTTCATATCAATCACAATTCAATATATATATGGAAATCAATCCATAGACTAAGTATCACAGGTGAAAGTCTATTATGTCTCATTGAGAGAACACATTTTTTCCATCCTAAGGATATTAAAGTATAATTTGTATTCTTCAAAACTTGTAAGAAGTTCATGTAAATGTTAAACATGGAGTTGGTTTACTATAAGCAGGTGAATCGATTTCTTTTGGTTTAATGAAGGTACCTTCTTTGGTTTTGATATATTTTGGATGTAAGCATTTGTTCTCGAAAATGTTTGGTTATTTATGCATAAACTGATGGATATTGTTCACTCTTTGAGAGATATTAATGTATAATACATCTTGTCTACATATTTCATTGTTGGTTGTGTGAAGAAAAATTTCATTTACAATGCTCATTTGCAAGGATATGGTGGTGTTGTAATTTGAAAGATTAATATTTAATTTGTGCATGATGAAATAAAATGCAAAACATTAAAGGAAAAGTTGTGATCATGAAAAATATAAAAGATGACAACATTGATATTGAACATTTCCAATCAGGTTAAGCCCTAGTATTTCAAATATTGTCTTAGTCAGTGAATTCAATTTTATTATTTCAACAACCGTGTACATTTTTAGAATATAATTTAATACAAATTTTCTAAGATTTATTTATACTTTTTTTTTTCACAATGCCCAATATTGCAGAAAGGACATAAACTCTACGAAGGTGATAAAGTGAAAGTGTTAGATCCATATGACGATGCTATTAGAGAGTTTGAATGAATTCACTCACTTTCTATTATCCATGGAATGACATTGAGTCCTGAAGATGTTAATTTCAATATTATTAGGATAACAAGTAACATTTCCCTTCCATACGAAGATAAACTAGATGGATGTAAACATTTGAAGGAGAAGGAAGGAAGTTACACTTAGTGGCCATCGAAATATTTAGAAAAGTCATCAATATAGATTATTTTCATGTACTTGTCACAAAGTTTGATGTTGTTGACAATATGGAGATATTTTTTTGTCATGGACTGGTACTGCATCAATGATCATCATGTATTAGTGGATATTCAATTGGAAACTCAAACATATTGTAGTGATATTGTAGTACTTGACTTTTCATATTTTTATATAGAATATTTATGCAGTTCAAATTATATAAGTTTGTAATTGATACTATTTATAATATTGTTAATTAATGCAATTTTATGGCATGTTTATATAAATGTAATCTCTTTCTAGTATTGATTCACATGTGCGACACTTAGTTGATTTTAGTATTGTTTAATGCAAGTTTATGTTGGGTTAATCTTGACTCGGTCATTTGAGTAATTAAGATAACCTTGATACAATTAATAATGGCTTTGTCATTCATGGTTTATGGGCCCATGGTATTGAGTGATCCATGTTTTTTTCCCATGTTATTGTTGGTTTGTTATATTCTTTGCAGTGAAAGTCTAGTCGAGGTGGATTAACTAATAGTGAAAGTCGAAGGTCGAGGTGTGTTATAACAATTTTTTCCACACTCCGTGCATCTTGCTTTTATGGCCTTCCCTTTCCCTCTACAGAATCAAGTTCCCATGTTTTGTTCATTCCAGAGTAAAAATTCAAAGTTTTGTACATATATGTCGACCACAGTTAGACAGCTCGCGTATACGCAGGTTGCTCCATTACAGCTCACGTACATCAGGTTTTGTGCTAAAAAATTAAAAAAATATGTCGGGTTTCCATGCCAAGCCACAAGATCCATGATCCTTGACCTTCCATATGCTAGAAATGCTCTGAATCAACCCTTCAATTCCATTTGAAGGATATAAATTGATCCATATACAATCCTTGAGATGAATTCAATATTGAGAGCAAAGACACTCTAGAGAAATTTCACTTCATATTGAATCTGCATCCCTTTTTTCTAGAAAGTCTAAACTTATTTTGTTCAGCCCCCAAGCTCTTTCTATCTTGAGAAGGAGAAACTCAATTACTCCTACTAATTGTGAGCTTGCCTTGGTGGAGGATTGAAGTGGTGAAGGCCCAGCTGGAGGGACTTAGTTTCTCGGTTCCAATATGTGTTGTTACAGAAGTTTGTCACTTATGTACTTTTGTTGATTACATTAATAGAAATACTCTTTTCTCATTCAATTATATGTTGCAAATATTTGGATTACTTTCCATGGGCATATTTGTTATACATGTTAATGGGTTATGCTAGTTTATATGCTAACATTCTATATAATTTCCATATGCTTGTGTATCTTGGATGTTGAGGACAAGTTGCAGGTAACAAGCTTTGGATCATGAGCTCGACCGTGGTCTTCTTCGGACATCTAGATGAGGTAAGCTTCTAGCCTTCTCTTGTTAGCATTTCTATTTATCTATCACACTTTAAACTAGAGTTGATTTATGGGTGTCATTCCATCTATTATGGTTTACCCCTAGCCATAGAGAGATTTTGCTCGTAACATAATTGGTGACTCAGCTGGCGAGATCTCCCTTTTGGGGTATTTAGTGATTTTTCTCCTTTATTGCTCTCTGTTTGCTTGAGTTTATATGTCACTTGTTGCTTGACAACCTCTATTTTTCTTTGTATCTGAGTTTCTTGGCCTAACCCTTACCCAGTGAGTGTCTTCTTTGGCATACGCGGTTTTTCTCTTGATAGTCGTGTACATATGCGTGTTGTCTGTGCTTAGGGCGCGTACATATGCCTTTGTTCCCAGAACAGTCACGTACATTATTTTCTAAGTCTTTTTGGCTAGGTTTAGTGCTTGTTGGGTGAGTTTTTCTGGTTGTTGAGACTTCTTGGGTCCCTGTCCTGACTGTTGAGTGCCTATAGAGTGATAGGAAGTTGCGTCATTGTTGATTTTTTCTGGGAACCCATTTCTTGTCAATTTTCTCATTTGTTGTCCTTGCATTTTGGTCTGGGTAGTCGCTTCTTGGTATCATGCTTGGATTGTCTTCCTATGCTTGCAGTAGGATTTTCCTGAGAGGTTCTTTATTTAGTCCTTGCATTTTCATTTCATTATATTAAAACTACAACAAAAAAATATTGTTTTATTGCATTTTCATTAGAGCATTTGAACTTTTGTCTGCATTGCATTAGTTTTGGCATGTTAGGAAAGATTACACTTCATTGAAATTGAAGAGATTGCATCCTACGCACAACATTTAGAAGCATACCATATATTTGAAAATCTAGACTAGTACTTAGCAATGTTTTTATATTTTCTTCTTCTTTATATATGTTGAGTCATGATACTATTAGTTTCACAATCACACCTCTTATGTAAGCAGAAGCCATTAAAACTAACGTTGAATAATTAAAGTTGATTAGAAATTATTTTATTTTTCAGGGTACACAAACAAGTGTAGGACCTAAGGCCTTGGAATACGATTTTGTGAGTAAACTTCTCCAAGGCTATAAAACCCAATGTATGTGTATGGCCAAGGAGTGGTGAAACCCATTGTTTAATTGGTGTCCTTGGGAGGCTCCACTCACACTATATTTAAGCATGAGGTCACATGAATTTGGTTGCAGAGATAACCCTCTAATACCTTCCTAGAGTCAGAGATATTCTGGGGTTCTATTTCTATCTAGGGGTTTCACTAGTGCCTTTACCTCCTTGAGAGGCGGTCATTTCGAGATTTCGAGCTTTACTACCCTGTCCATATGGTGGACCGGACCTATGACTGCTCGCCTGAACATTAGTTATACCGTGGTGACTTCAGTTGCTTGAAATAGGTACCCACATAGGTTTCTTGCAGGGGCTATTCTACGGGTACCTTGAGTCAGATAAGGATCAAACAACACAGACTTTATGGAGGATTTTCTCTCCGGAGGAATTTGACTGAATGTGTTGTGAATCCCACGAGGCTCCTTATAATTGATTATGTTATCTCCACTCTATTGTTCAAGAGTCTCATCCCCTCCTAGGAGAGGCATACCTTCTTTAGTTCGGGAGGTCCATTTCAACCATTCTCTCTTGTTTGTGTGCATTTGGATTCTAGATTTATTTAGGAGTGTGCTCTTTGTATATTAGTTGGACTTAGGATTTCACTTTGTGTCACGAGTTTTGAGTCATCGTGGACTGAGACTATCGCCCTCGTCGGTCTCGTTATCTGTTGAATCAATTACCACAGTTTGGTTTGATATCGAGCCTCCTCCTAAAAGGAATAGACTTAATAAACATGGTATGTACATCCCCGTTGCTCAATCTCATGGTCATCTCATTCTGAGTACCATTTCAACTCCCATCTTTGTTATGGTTGGTGGAACCCCCATGACTCCATCAATTAGTGCTACCCATTTCCTGAGCTCATCTCAATCCATGGGGAAGTATCCTTTTATATTTTTGAATGGTATGACTTACTCACCATCAATATACGTTCCCCCTAGCACCTATTTTCACAAGGATTCCTTGTTATATTACTCATTCAACGCCTTTGACCTCTAATCCTTGTTCTTTTGGTATGATGAATATAACTTCACACATGTCATCCTCCTTTCTGACACCCAATGTTGATGCTAGTTTTGGGTCTGGGGGCATGTTTCCTCCTTATAATCCTTTCCCTTTGATGGGGGGATTATCCCTCAATCATTTTCTATGATGGGGGGTTGGGATTCTCCTTCCTCCAAACCCAATCCTAGCTCTCATTTTCAAGGATGGAATGGAAATATGGGAGATGTTTCTACTTCATATATCACATTTGTCTATCCATCATCCACAATGCCTTTTCCCATGAATGTTTTTTTTATGGAAAATCCTCCTCCAACCTATGATATTACATCAGGGTGGGATTAATTTTCTAACATGAGAAACCCCTTGCATGGAATTCCTTCATCAAGGGGCAATGTATATTTTCACATGGGTAATATGTATCTTATCGCTTTCTCCTCACAAGTGTTCCCATTTGGAATGATACTTTCACAACCTTTCATATCACCAACCTATGCTAGTCATGTTGGAGATAGGTCAACAACCTCTGCAAGTCACGTTGAAGACCTGCAACCATCTGTTGCAAGTCATGTTGGGGGAACAAATATAGTCATTGTTAGTCACACTGCACAAACATCACTAACCTGTGCAAGTCATGTTGAAGGTCATCTATTAGCCTCTGCAAGTCATGCTAGGAGCATGTCACCAACCACTGCAAGTCATGTTGGGGGCATTGATACTATTGAGAAGCTTAGAAAGATAGAACATAAGCCCAATTTCCCTTGTAGAATTTATAAATGAGGTCACCTAACCTGTTTTTTCCCTACTATTGTCGTGGTATGAGAAGCGAGGTCCTTGTCTGATGGCCCTTCGGGTTATGAGTCGTGCTCAGTTTCCCAACATTATAATCCTTCTTTGGTTGATGTTGTGGTCTTGTTGGTGCAATATTTAGCTGACACCACTCCTATTTTTGGGGGTGATGCATCTCTTGACCATGTTGTCTTGCATCCTATTCAACCAACAGTTGAAGAAGTGGTCATGTCGATACAATCTTCGGTCAATCCCAATCTTCTCTTGAAGAGTGACAAGTCTAAGGAAGTGAAATTGTCGATGAATCTTCGACCAATCCCACTCTTCTTTTGGGGTGTGATGCATATTTGTACCATGTCCTTAGCATTTCCATTTTTGTACCTTCTGAAAAAAGGGGCATTCCACTCTCTCCGAGTATGCTCTCTTCAAGTCCTAGGATGGTTTCCTTTGATTGGAATGATCCTGTAGAGCCTCACCTTCCTTCTTCTGTACCCTTCCAGATAATGGGTGTTCGTTGATATATTGTAGATGAAGGATCCTCTGCAAGTGTCTTATCCTCCTTGGCTTGGTAAGTTTTGGGTTCTCCCAAGCTTGTGTCAGCTATGAGTGAGTTGTTGGATTTCGATAGAAGACTTGCATGGGAGCCCTGGCCTCCCCCTATTAGCCTGAGTAATCTAGCATTTCCTCTTGAGACTTATCTTGTTGTTTGTGAGACCTCAAAACCTGGTATTTGTGACTTGTCGAGCCCCAGTTTCATGGATGTTTAGTTTCCTTTAGACAAGGCTATCCTTGAAGCTATGATTTTGGATTTTTGACCTCTTCCTGAACTAGAAACTGTTTAAGTTGATTACCAAAAAATCCCTTGGCCTGGGCCTAACAATGGGCCCTACCTGGATAACTACTATGCACAAGACGCAAGGTTGTGCCATCCTCTATACATATAATATATTGTACTTTTAGCTTTTCTTGTTTTCAAGTTCAGAATCCCTTAACACATGATTTATCAAAGGTTTCTATATTGGACTTACTAACTTCTAGGTAAGTGTTTTTGGTCTTATATACATGAGTTTGGAGGCATTTTCTTTGGTATGTTTCTTTATGTCGATCCATTCTGACAACGCATGATCTCGAAACTGGCATATGGGTTAGATTTTCACCGCCATAAATTTTTGCATTATCTGTTTCTTATATCATTTTTCCTTAGGATCAACCCCACCGAGTTGCAACCCAGAACCTTCTATATTCTTTAGAAGTCATGTAATTCATGTGGTATATCCTGCCTTCCATGGACATCCTAGCTTAGCTCCCCTTTTCATTTTGGTGCCCATGCTGTAAGTTTTCTATTAAGCTCAGGAGCCCCTTATAGCCCCGCTATGCCATTACGTTTGAACCTCACTCTTCTTACTCAATCATCAAGTGTAGTGTAGTGACCATCATCAGCTCATTACAGAGGCTGGAAGAATGAAGAATCACGTCATTCGTATCACATATTCCTTGCAGCCTTTATCAGTTTCACTTTACACGCGCGGATGTACTATGAAAATCCTTCAGTTTGTTTCAAAACATCCAGTCACCATGAATTCAATGTTCCCTGGCACGATTCCACCTCTTGCCTGCTCTGTTATAAATTCCAGATGTTTTGCACGCATTCTATTCACCAGTCAAGCTTATGCATTTTTTTTAGTTCTTCTCGCAAGCCCAGGTTGATCAAGATCATTGCCTTGGGCCCATGCCAAATCCATTGCGCGCAGGAAAAATACACGTTGCACCATGGAAACCTCTCAAAACATAAGGAAGGGCACGTGAAGTGATAGAAGCACTGGGCGTGAGCCCCAAAACTTGACATTAATCAACGAGGATCGGAAGGTGAGGGCGTCTTTCGAACAGTTCAGGTGCATGGCCTTCTACAGGAAAATCCAAGGATTCAATTTGTGATTAGTTGAGAAATTCGCACTCGGTTTCGACGGTTTCCACGTAGTAATTGTGGGTGTCATTATCCATGTAACAGAAGAAACTTTGTCGACTGCAATAGAGATCCCTCTACATGGTGAAAGGTGGTTTAAAGACATGCCCTTGGATGCGTGGTGCTGTGAAGATTTCATCAAACAAGATTGTTTAGGTGGGAAAATTGAGACATGCGTTCCAAGTAGATATTTGCAGGAACCTTTTCGGAAACTACTTGGAGTAATTAGGAGATATTTCACCTCTGAAGGAAGGTTCGATAGAATACATTCGCATCACATTAGATTGTTAATGCACTTCACAGGAAGAAGACCATTAAATATACCCTTTTTCTTACATCAGAACCTCCGAGAGATGGCGGACAACACCCAGGCTGAAGCGATGTTAGAAAAATAGGACTGCGGAGCAATAAAATAAAACAAATGCGGAAATAAAACATAGAAGATACACAATACAAGAGAGACATAGATTTACGTGGTTCACCCAGTGTGGGCTACGTCCACCAGAGAAATTGCCAGGTCCTTTCTTTATTATTATCCAGCAAAATGAAGGGATACAACCTACAACAAAACCTGTTGTAACTTCCTCTTCTTTCTCTCACAGTCTCCTCTCTCAGAATACAATACTTGCCAACCTACATAGTCACAATACATTTCCCTCATAAAAGAGGGTTGCCTTCTAGGGAAAAAAACCTTAACATAATCTCTATAGTTAGATCTGCGACCTTATAATGAACGAACCAGATTTACAATGAAATTACAATATACTTTTACAAGGCAATTTTTTCATCGAGGGCTTTGCCCCCAAACCCCCGTTGGGGGCCCGCTTTCCCCCGGACCCCGCAAAGGGGGTACCCCCCCTCTGCACTCCCTCGCATGGAAGAGTGTACATACTTCTGGGGTGTAAATACTTCATGGGGTATAAACATGGCTGAAAGTAAAAGACCTCTAAATCAGGAAGATAATCAGGCTCCACAACCAACAATCTCCCACTTGGAGACTGATCTCAAC
>ML789621.1:14398-33872 GCA_009831015.1 Picea engelmannii | reverse complement strand
AAACTTAGTTGATTAGTAACCGTATTAAATTCATTTAAATGATCTGCAACAGACCCACCTTCTGACATCTTCATATTAAATAATCTCTTCATTAGAAATACCTTATTGGACGTCGAGGGTTTTTCATACAATTTGGCCAACGCCTCCATCAAACCCTTTGTTGTCTTTTCTTTCGAGATATTGAAAGCCACCGACGCTGCCAGGCTCAACCGTATCGTTCCTAGAGCCTTTCTGTCAAGAATCTCCCATTCTTCATCCTTCATGGCCACCGGCTTCTTTGCTACTCCTCTCAATGGTAGGAATAGATCCTTCTGATATAAATAATCTTCCATCTGCATCTTCCATAACTGGTAGTTTTGGTCGTTAAATTTCTCAACCCTAAACTTTCCATCTTCTGACATTACTCCCACTCGAACCAGGAACCCTCTTTTCCTGCGAGTTACCTTATGCTCTGATACCAGTTGTTAGAAAAACAAGACCGTGGAGCAATAAAATAAAACAAATGCGGAAATAAAACACAAAAGATACACAATACAAGAGAGACATAGATTTACGTGGTTCACCCAATGTGGGCTACATCCACCAGAGAAATTTCCAGGTCCTTTCTTTATTATTATCCAACAAAATGAAGGGATACAACCTACAACAAAACCCGTTGTAACTTCCTCTTCTTTCTCTCACAGTCTCCTCTCTCATAATACAATACTTGTCAACCTACATAGCCGCAATACATTTCCCTCATAAAAGAGGGTTTCCTTCTAGGGCAAAAAACCCTAACATAATCTCTATCGTTAGATCAACGACCTTATAATGAACGGTCCAGATTTACAATGAAATTACAATATACTTTTACAAGGAAATTTTTGCTTCAGGGGCTTCGCCCCCACAGAGGGGGTACCCCCCTCTGCACTCCCCCGCGTGGAAGAGTGTACATACTTCTGGGGTGTAAATACTTCATTGGTTATAAACACGCCTGAAAGTAAAAGACCTCTAAATCAGGAAGATAATCAGGCTCCACAACCAACAAGCGGGTCAAACAAAAAAGAAACTCTCTCATGTCTCACTGATTAAACTGTTGGTAGTTGAAGAATTAAGATGTTTGGGAAGCAACTGGGATTCATTCTTGCTCACAGTGGGCATCCCCAAGGATCCAAAGGGAGATTTCCCTATGCCTATGGAAAAGGTAATATCACACTACGTGGAGGTTGGAGTGGAAGAGGCTGCACGGGAAGGAAAAATGGTGGAAGCCCTCTCTCCCCAACAACAAGTACCCCAGAGAAGGGGTAGGCCAAAGAAGAGCAAGGAAGTTGGGGAAACTCGAGTCCCAAGCAAACCGCGCGCAAAATCAATTGTCGAAGAATTACTTATGCACGCCATTTAGCTTGAACTTGTTGAAGGTATAGGTCAAGAAAAATGGAGCAGAATGAGGAAGACAGATGTTGGAGGCATAGATGTTCGAGAGCCATCTCAGCAACTGAAGCAAGCGCAACTCGCTATCGCTAAGATTTACTAGGAAAAAAGAGAACTAAGACAACAGTTAGTAGCGAGGTCCTTTGAAGTGTCAGCATCATAAGGCCGCAAAGGAAATGAGACGTGGCTTAAGAGAAAGCTCAGGGAAGTGCAGGATACAATAGTACAGGTGTGTGAAACAAAGAGAATAATGGAAGAAATAAATGTGAAGCATTTCAGAGAATGTGAAGCGACTGGGGAGAAAGTCCATACAACTCTTGCCAGTGCGCAGAAGAAACGTGATTAACTGAGTGCATTCTTGTATTCTCAAATTGTGGCACGCCTTTTTATAGTTCTGAGGAAGGCATCACCCTGGGAAAGTTTTGTAATTTTGGTAACGACTGAGACCAACGAAATTCACTCGCCACATACGCACCCCTGCAAATGAGCAAGTGACAGAAACCAAGGCCGTTACAGTGGATGGCGGGAGTCTAACCAGAGCACTTGATTGTTCGGATACTCTGTCAAAGGAAGGAATCGACACATCACTCTCACCATGATGAGACCTTACTAATAACCAAACCCCATGGCAAACATAAGTTTTTTTGACGCGACTGAATACAGTTGGTTTCTATTTTCTAGAAAGGTGTTACGAAAGCTCATTTACAAAGAACAGTCAATTTCCTAAATTCTAGGGATGGTAACTAGAGAGAAGGGCATCCCAAGCGGTGCCCTTGCCTATATATTTTATCCTTTCAATGTAAGACAGGTTGGTTGGAAAAATTAGTGTAGACAGTGACTATTGAATGTAGTTTGAGATCGATCGAAATTTAATGAAAAATTCTTGAAGCTTTGATGAAAAGATTCTAATTGTAGCAGTTGGATGTATTGTTTTATTTCTTTGTGTACGTACTTCCTGTATTCTTTATTCATATCTATTTCTGTCTGAATCGGAACATAATTTTAACCTAGGATTCATTGTGCAACGCCCTGGGATTCGCGCCATTTAGACAAACCGTTTTCCTCTAAGTTAACTCTAAATTCATCCTCAGAGGTGTTCCAAGTTACTTCATGTATTTTTTCCCCCGCAACACACAACGATTTTAAACTGAAGATTGTTGCTCAGTTAGCCTTTATCCTCTCAAGTTCAGTCACCAATTCATTTGTTTCTATCATTTTCTTAAATTGGCTCCATAGCCCAAGGTCTTACTCTCTTGTGCCAATAGAACCAAAAAATTATTATTTAAAGGTGTTAAATGTTGCCGACAACTTAAAGCCATATCATGTATCGAGACAAAGTCTCGAGAGAGAGCCCTCTCCAGGTCCGAAAGGCTAGTTTCGGGTCTCAAAGTTAGTTTGTAGGTTGCCTTTGTCATTCATTGCTTAGCCAAACAAAGTTTACGGAGAGTTAACATTCTAGCGTCGTTGTTGGGGATGGAATTGAATAAATTTCCCTGGGAGAACGAATAAAGTTACAGTTTTCACCCCTGAGGGTAACAAAGGGAAAAATATCTCTATTGGTTGAAAACTTTACCCTGGCAACTACAGTCTAAAAGACCAGTAGCGTGGTTTAGGAACCCTGGCTCCGGAGATGATCTATACCAAAGAAAACCCTGATCCAAACCCTATAAAGCCTGTGTGTGATCCCGAGAAACATCTGCACAGGACTAGAGAGCAAGCGTCAGACCCGTTCTATTACCTAGATAGAAGCTCGTCCTTACCCGAAGACAGCGCGCAAAGCATTGACGACCTTGAGTTTGATGCTTTGTTTGAGAAAACCCTGTTCATGTCTAAGTCGAAAACTAGCTTGGACGAGATAGTTTTTGACCAAAAGAGGTTCCAAGCTCTAATACCTAATAATATCCCCCAAATCCCTAACCCTCCTAGATCCATGGCCACTAGATTCGCCCCCCTCATTCTGCTAGCCCAACTGCATGATTTGCCCCAAAATTATAGCCAGAGGATTAAGCTCTACGATGCTGAAGGGAACATTTTAGCCCAGAGGCATCTAGATTGGTTCAATGATTTTGTAGACCTAGAGGAGGTGGACTATGCAGACGTGAAAATGAGGTTTTTCGCATAGAGCCTTTCGAGGGAGGTTAGGAAATGGTTCAAAGCCCTCCCGACAACAAGCATTCAAGACTTCGCCACATTCGAAACATCTTTCATTACTAGATGGGGATACAACAAGAACCCCTTGCAGTTGTTGACACAGTACAATAATATAAAGAGGGCGCCAGAGGAGACAGTGCAAGAATTCTTAGCCCGTTTCATGAGGGTTTGTAACTTTATTCCTGTAGAAGTCCAACTACCCCCCCTGGGGCTACGCAGCTACGATATGTTGACTCCTTCGACAATGATTTCACTTTGCTATTGAGATAAAGAAGATCAGCAAATCCAGATGCCATGATGAGCGATGCAATCAAAGTCAAGGTAAACATGATGGCAACGGAGAAGATCAAACAAAGATTCAATAGAGGCGATAAGAAACCCCAAGGGGATGCACAACCATCAACATCTCAGTCTTCGGATGACAAATTCGACTTGATGATGAAGACGATGGAGAAACTGATGGAAATAATGTCCATGGGAAACAAACCTACTGCCCGAGAAAAACATGACCCCCATCCCAGAAATTAGAACCTCAGAGGAGGTGAGGGCCCACAAGTCAAATAGAGGGAGAAAAGAGACTAGGGAGACCAACAGACAAGGCCTCCATTCCAAAACAATTACACAGATGAGGATTTTGATCAGATGTTCCAAGACCAAATGCATTACTGCGACAACAAGGACATGCATGTGTTTTTAACGAAGGGGGAACATGATCAATACATGAGCGAAAATGACAATATTATGCTCGAGACAAATGACACACTCTCCAGGGAGACAGAAAAGATTATCACAATGCCATTATGCAGTTTCAAAAACAATTAAACCTCGAGAGGAAGAAGGCGCCTATCGAACCTCAACAAACAAATCCCATAAGGAAACCTCCACCGAACGCCCCTTCCACAAGTCAACCAAAGCCAAACAACCCGGCCAAGGATACGGCTAAAGAGGAAAAGTTGAAGGAGGAGCCCCCGAAGAATGCGTCAGAAACAATCCGAGAAGAGTGTGGAAAAGAGGTAGAAAGGTTTTGTTCCCCCTTTAACTTTGAGCACGAAATGGCCAAGATCAAAATATATGTTCCTTTTAACAAACTTATCAGAAAGGGTGAATATCGGGAGAATATTATTAAAATGCTAAAAATGGCAGGAAATCCCGACACTATGAACATCCAAGACGATCACCCTGGCATTTTGTTTGGTCTGTGCGTAGAGGAGACAAATGATACTAAGGACGTCCCCCCATTCTATGTCCATCTCAAGGTCCATGACATGAACCTGCATAATGCCATGCTGGACTCAGGTTCATCGCACAACCTCATTCCAAAGGTGATCAAGGACGAGTTGGGTTTGGACATCACCAGACCCTATAAGGACCTTTTTTATTTTGATTTGAGGAAAGTCAAGTGCTTGGGTCTCATCAAAGACTTGGTCGTATCACTGGCCCAAATTCCTTTGAAGAACATGGTTATGGACGTAGTTGTGGCAGACATACCCCCTAAATTTGGCATGTTGTTATCCAGGTCGTTTTGCTAAGTTAAAAGGGACTCTGCAAATGGACATGTCATATGCCACCATTCCTATCTTTGGCCAGGACAGACGGTTCTACAGAGAAGTGATACTGAAATACATGGTAAGGAGTAAGACACAACCAAATAACCATCATATCTACTCTGCTGACATTGAGGTTGACTCCTCCATATTCTACAATGACCTTAGTTTTGAAGAGGAAGAATTGACAACCGTCATGACCGTCGACGATGAAGTCGCGTGACAAGAAGCAGAGTGCGTCGATCCGAGGAACCACACAGAGAATGAGATATGGAACATGAGTTTCGATGGCATTGTTAGTAAGGAAGGAGTAGGGGCTGACGTATGGATAAGACCTCCTGAGGTGGGCACAAAACTATGCTCGTGCAAGCTCCCTTTCAAATGTACAAACAACATGGCTGAAAATGAGGCAGTGATTTTGGGCTTGAAGGTTTTGAAAGAATTAGGCACGAAGAGGATAGAAGTGCACAGGGACTCTAAGCTGGTTATAAACTAGGTGAAGGGCATGTATCATTCCAAACACCCCAGGCTGAGAGCATACAAAAACCTAGTGTTGGAGCTCCTCGAATAATTCTCGGAATATGAGCTATCGGTAGTCCCAATGGGGCAAAATCAAATCGTCGATGCATTGGCCACCTTGGCCTCGATTTTTAAGATTCCCATATTTCCCAACATAAAATACGAGATCAAAGTCAAACATAGGCCATCAATTCCTGATAATATCAAATATTGGCAAGTGTTTGAGGACGACAAACATGTGGAGAGATTCCTCCTAATGAGTGACGATTTCGCTAACATAAACATTGATGACGAGTGTTGTTGTGACAAAGATGAGAGCGCAGTTGCACACAGTAATGATGACCCTTTCCAGAACCAGATAGCTGGAAGGGACATAATACAGTTGAAAAATAATAGTATCCCAAAGGGGCTAGTTCCGTTGGAAAATTTGTTTGACGAAAATGATGTGGCTAGAAATTCCAGGATCACTGCAAATGATGAGGATGTCGAAAATTGAAACATCAGGACTCGGGAAAACCCAAAAGTAATCAAATTGTCAAAAATGCCCAATTCAGAGGTCAAACAATATTACATCAAGCTCATGAAATATTTCCCCGACATCTTCGCCTGGAGTTATGATGACTTGAAGGTTTATGACACCAAATTAATTCAACACGTCATTCCTCTCAAATAATACCAGAGGCCTTTCAAACAAAATCTGAGAAGGATAAATCCCATGTTTCTACCGCTAATCGAAAAGGTGGTAAGGAAACTCTTCGAAGCTAAAATTATCATTTCTTTAAGGTCTCCAAAGTGGGTGGCACACTTGGTGCCTATAAGAAAAAAGAGCGGTAAAATAAGATTGTGTGTGGATTTTCAAAACTTGAATAAAGTGTCCCTCAAGGACCACTACACACTCCCTAAAATGGACTATATTCTGCAAAAGGTGGTGGGGTCCCAGAACATCTCCATGCTGGATGGTTTTTTGGGTTACAATCAGATCCTGGTACACCTGGATGGCAGGGAAAAGATGGCTTTTACAACACCATGGGGGATGTTCATGTATGCGAAGATACCATTCGGTTTGATGAATGTTTGAGCTACCTTCTAGAGGGAAATGGAAATAACATTTGCTGACGAAAAGGACAAGTTTATTGTGATCTATTTGGATGACATCACAGTGTACTCTAACTCTGACGAACAACACCTCAGACATCTGAAGAAGGTTTTCTAGAAATGTAGGAAATTCGGCATATAATTGAATCCAAAAAGGTCACATTTTGGGATGCAAGAGGGGAATTTGTTAAGGCACATCATCTCAAAAGAGGGAATAAAGGTAGACCCCAACGGGATTGAAGGAATCCTAAAAATTGGCACTCCGCACAGTAAGAAGGAGGTGCAATCTTTCCTGGTAAAGGTAAATTTCTTGAGAAGATTCATCCCAAATCTGGCAAAAATTATAAAACATATCACCTACATGCTCAGAAAAGGGAATGAGATCAAGTGGAACCTAGAATCTAGGAAATCATTTGAAGATATCAAGGTCATGCTGACTAAAGCTCCCGTGCTGGCCAGCCTAGACTTCATGAGAGACTTCATCATGTTTTCATTCGCTTCGGAGTATACGATTGTGGGCGTGTTGTTACAGAAATACGATCAAAACTTTGAGAAGCCTATAGCATATTTCAGCAGGATGCTGAGGGAATCACCACTAAGGTACGACATTATGGAGAAACAAGCATACGCCTTATTAAAATCCCTAAAGGAGTTTATAATGTACATATTACACTCCCACGTTATCGCTTACGTGCCCAACAACTCAGTCAAGGATATCTTGACCTAGCCTGACCCTAACGGAAGGAGAGGTAAGTGGATAGTGGCCATGTTGGAATACGACCTAGAAATCAAGCCCACAAAGTTGATTAAGGGTCAGGGCCTCGCAAAGTTGATAGTGCAGTCAGACTGCGACGCTTTGGGAATTAACTTCATCACTGATCTATCAGAAAATCATCAAGAAGAAACAACCACGCAAGTGTCTCAAAAGTTCGTCAATTCACTGTGGTATACATACATCATCTATGTGTTGAGGAATCTGCAAGCTCCTTTGGATTTAAGTAAGACCAAGGCCAGATTCCTAAAGCTCAAATACGTTAAGTTCTGCATCTTGGATAACTCACTGTATTGGAAAGATCCCAGAGGGATATTGTTGAGTTGTTTGCTGGAAGACGACGCAAAATGAGTTATCGAAGAATTACACAAAGGCGATTGTGGAGGACATCACTACTGGAAAGCCACCGCACATAAAATCCTTAGAGCAGGTTACCATTGGCCCAACATCTTCGTAGACGTATACAAAGAAGTCTCTAGTTGCCACGAGTGTCAGATTTTCGACAGCAGGATAAAGCTGCAACCTTTGTCGCAAAAACCAATCTCAACCGAAGCATCTTTCATGCAATGGGGCTTGGATTTTATAGGGTAAATAAATCCACCATCCTCGACACAACATAGATGGATACTCACGGCCATATATTATTTCACAAAATGGATAGAAGAAATTCCAACAAAGTAGGCCACTGACGCATTCATCATTCAATTTCTGAAGGCGAACATTTCGTCGAGATTTGGATGCCCTATCAAGATCATAACAGATAACACAGTCACATTCAAGTCCAAGAAGATGGATAACTTTTGTCAGGATTACAACATAACCCTGGGACATTCTACAACGTATTACCCACAGGGAAATGGGTTAGTAGAATCGTCAAATAAAAGTTTGACCGGGATTATCAAGAGACTCCTGCAAGACAACAAGAAGGCCTAGCATAAAAATATTATTTATGCGCTATGGGCAGACAGGGTCACTACCAAGAAGTCCATATCGACTTCTCCATTCCAGATTGTCTATGACACAGATGCGGTTTTCCCCAACTCACTAGGGTTGCCCGTTAGGAAGTTGTTGCAAGAACAAGAAGTCAAGCCAGATGACATGCATAGGAGAATAAATCAACTGATTCAGACACATCAGATGAGGGAACAAGTGTACAATCGATCACAACTCCATCAAGACAGGATGAAGAAATATTTTAACAAGCACTCTAACCAGGATAAATTTCAGTTGGGTGATGTAGTGTTGAAATGGGACACGAGGAATGAAGATAAAGGAAAACATGAAAAATTTGATCATCTTTGGATGAGTCCATTCATAATCAGTGCATATCGCGGAAATAATGCTTATTTTCTAGAAGAACTAAATGGAGAGTGTGTTGGTTAGGGGCATGTAAACGATAGGTTCCTCAAACACTATCTGGTGCAATAAAGTCCTTTTAAGTCACATGTCATTGTGAATAGTCATTTTATTTTTGTTTTGATTCAGTGTGTTGGCATAAAATTGAAGCCCGAAGTGAAGGCCCTGAGTTTATGTTGCGTCTCGAAACTATGTCAATAGGTGTTAGTTTGTGTTTTGTTTTCCATTGTTTCAACATCTGAAAGTCAAATAAGGCCCAATGGTCAGGCATTTGGTATGTTGTTGTTTGCTACCTCACTGGGAGGATAGCATCCCCGTTGGAGCTAGTTGTTAGCACCGCCATTTTTCTTTTCAGTTAGAGTCGGTCTTAGTCAAGTTATGGTCTGTGTGTCAAAGCATGTGAGGTTAGGTACTGAGAGATCTGGTTGAAATAGAAGAAGTATATTGGAGTAGTATTTAAATGTTTCAACAAGCAAAATTGCAAACCTTTGAAGGTGCCAATTCCCATGGGAGAAAGGCTAATTGTTAAACAGTGTCCAAAGACATAGGAGGAAATAGAGGACACAGAATGTATGCCTTATGAAAGTGTTATTGGTAGTCTAATGTATGCAATGGTTTGCACTTGACCAAACATTGCCCATGTAGTGGGAGTGTTGAGTAGAAACATTTCGACACCTGGAAAGGAGCACTGGACAACTATCAAGAGAGTATTAAGGTATTTGTGTGGCACAAAAGACTATGTTATATGCTACCAAGAAAAAATTGGAGGTGACAGTGAATTAAATGTAGATGGCTTTGTTGATGTCAACTAGGCTGGAGATCTGGATTGCTAAAGGTTGACCATTGGATATGTGTTCAATATGATCAGTGGAAGAATAAATTTGATGAGTAAGCGATAGGCATAGCATTGTCAACAACAGAATATGAATACATGGAAACCACTCATGGAAGCAAAGAAGCAGTATGGTTGCAAAGGTTGTGTTCAAGAATCGGGTTTGAGTGGAGATCTATGAAGATAAGTTATGACAGTTAAAGCACAATATTTCTGGAAAAGAACAAAACTTATCATTCCAAGACTAAGCACATTGATGTACAATACCATTTCGTGGGAGACATGGTGGAAAGCAACAAGGTACTACTGGAGAAAGTAAACATGTTGGAAAACATAACAGACTATTTGACCAAGTATGTGAGTGTTGTGAATTTGTCTTGGTGTGGAGAGGCAATGGGCATTGGTGCCCTGGGTCTGTGAATGAGAGTTCATAAATCTCCCAGTTTCAGCAAAGAAGACAACAAATGGGAGAATTTTGGGTTGGTTGTTATATTCTTTGCAGTGAAAGTCTAGTCGAGGTGGATCGATTGACAATGAAAGTAGAAGGTTGAGGTGGTTCAATCGGGTAAAGTCGAAGTCGAATAACTCGAAAGTAAATCTAAGAGGTCAATTGACAAGAGGTCAATAGACAGGCGCATGGAAACCGAATGAAGACCGAATGGAGATCAACTGGTAAACTGACTTAGAGTCGAATGTAACATAATCCTAAGATTCATAGGATTTGTAGCCAATGATCTGTAACTATTTTTGGGTGCCTTTCTTTAGGGTTTTTGTTACTATAAAGCCTATAAAAAAAACATTTTTTAATGTTGTAAAAGCTAATATTTAGAGAAATTATTTTAGAGGTTGTTGGTCATGTAGATGTAAGCCAAATTGGCTACAAGGTTGTTCTTAAATAGAGAAAGAAGGGATGATTTTGATTGTGTCTTCGGTGTAGACCAAGGTTAGGCATGTAATGTTTTATTCTAAAGGAATAGGACAATAAGAGAGAAAAATTCTCAAGGAATGTTGGTTTTCTTGTTTGGGTTTCCAGGGTAAAATCTTTGTGTACTTTGTTTTTGCTTTGTCATTTAATTTCTTGATTAAATCTTTCTTCCTCTCTTTTGTTAGGTTTAGTGTGGAAGTGTTCCTCATTTCCTAACAATTAATACATATGATGAAGACTATATAATGGATTGGAATACTCCATTGTAAGATGTCTCATGTTGGCCTATAGACGCCTAGGTGGCTGGTGTAGTCTTGAGTGCATGATGTAGCATGATGTAGGCCAAGAAATAATGAGCGTGTTTCCCATTATTGTTGTTAAGAGAACAACTCTGAAAGTGTATTGTAATCATTGTTCATTGTTGATAAATACACATAGCTCGATTTAGAGTGTGGGGTTTTTCTCCTGAAAGGGTTTCCCTAGTAAATCTTGTTGTCTATGTGTTTGTTTGTGTGTTATTTCTCTCTCTTAGTTTTAACATTTGGTATCATAGCTTGGTAGGGCTAGACTCTCTAGTGAGAGTGGCCTCGGTGTTTCCTGGATCGTGGATTAGAGATATATTGACTTGGACTCTCCAACAATAGTATGGAAGGTAGCAGATGAATAAGTACTTGGTGAATGAGTGCTTGATTTGGCTTGTGTAATTGTATTTGGAGTAGGAGGGACGATGGCAATGAAAAAGGTTGATTTTTCATAGCATCATGTGCTTGTACATACAATTGTAATTATTTTTATGGAATTATATTTTATCATATACGTAAATGGGCATATGGCTATAAGACCTATTGAGGCATGCATACCCATGGTTTAATGGTTCATTTGTATAAAGTCTAGACATAGAACTAGGTGATAGGGGGACATGTTGTATTCCTAGAAATGTAGTAAATAAACTTTTAGGGGGGTAGTTGTTTATCCCAATTCAAGTTTAAAGGGCGGGATGTTGGGTTAATCTTGACTCAATCATTTGAGTAATTAAGATAGCAGAATGGGTTTGTCATTCATGGTGTATGGGCCCATGGTATTGGGTAACCCATTGTATTACATACAATGAAGAATATTTAATGGCTTGGAATACTCCATTGTAAAATTCCTCATGTTGGCTTGTAGAGGCCTGTAGAGGCCTAGAAGTGATTCGAAAAGATCTTTTAACGACAATAGTTGAGTTTTAAAGCACGAGTTAATTAACCATTTAGGAAACTGATGAAAGAGGAAGAGTTAATGAAGAAACATGGCAGCCATATAAACATATACAGATCCGAAAATAAGCATAAAGCAACAACAAACCATAAACACCAAAGTGATAATGGAGTTCGGCAATCTCGCCTATGTCTCCGGGCCTTTGTCTCAATGGGTGAGGCTTTCTTATTTCTGTTCAAAGCTTTAAAAATACATCATAACATTGCCAAAAATATTACAAACTGATATGGTTGTGTTCTACCAGACCTCAAGAACCCAACAAAACTGACAGCACTGAAAAGGGATGAACGGAGCTCCTATAAATGGACCACAAAGGTGATCTCCTCAATGGTTTCCCTACATAAAAATGGCTTTGGCTCAACAATTATTTAGCATTTTCTTGTTTTGAACCTCCTCTTTATGGATTCAAGAGCCTCTGGTTTATATAGACCTGAAGTTGGCAACCAATTCCCAACTCCCTCCCCAAGATCCGGCCTAAAAAAGGGCCCAAGATCCTCCAAAAATGGATTAAATCTCCCAAATCTAGCTAAAAAGCCATTAAAAATTATACTATAAGGTATAAAACCCACATTTGGAAAAATATGGCACGCAGACCCTCGATCCTCGGGCTCCTAGTCACTTGGGTGCCTCCATGTCGCCTAACGCCAAGCGCTAGCTCCTTAACTATCGTCCCCCAGTTGTTGACAATGCCATATGTCCATGTTCCTAGCTCCCACACACTCTAGCAGGTAGTTGGCCCCTCGACGATGTAGCCCACAGCTAAGCCCTTAGTCAGTGGGCTAGCCCGACCGACCAGGGCTAACCCCTAAACCTCCACGCTAAACAATGGAATGGTCTGGTCATGTCATATGGTCATATGTGCTAGGGGTTATACCCCAAAACTCCATGCGCCAAACAATTTAAGGTATGGGCATATGCGTAGAGCCAAAAAGACCATGGGTTGGGGCCTAGCCCCGACCCTTTACCCCTCTACCTTAACACACATACAACTTTAACATAATACAGAGACACCTCTTGTTAAGTGCTACTGTGTAGGCGGTTTGGTATCCTGACCTATGTGAAGACTTGGTCGCCCATGGAGGTCACGGGTTCGACCCCGGTGGACTCCAAACAATTTTGCACCCAAACTTTCCAATGAATGGGTTCCACGTGGCAATCCATGATTGGGCCACATGTCACCTTTACATTCACCCAAGTAAATGCCACGTGTCAACATCCTATTCGACCACTTGTCTACTTGCATGTCTGCCCAGTCAGCATCTAACTATACTTGCCATGTATCGTACAAACCTACCACGTCTTTTGTATGGTCATGCTACGTGTCACCCTTACAGTGGTGCCAACTCCTATTTTCCCTGCCTCAATGTATGTTTCTTGACTAGAAACCTCATCAAGATTAGTAGGTCCAAACATAAATACAGTGTTACGAATATGTGCAGGTAAACCTCCTATATACTTCATAAGAGTTTCTTGGGTATGTAAATAAATATCTAATATCAATGCCATTTTACGAAATCCATTGGTGTATTCTTGCATTGTTTGTCCTTTTCTTAGTTTAAGACCTTGCCATTCAATTAAAGCCTTCTCTTTATAACCCAAAGGATAGAATTGTTTTCTAAGTGAAAAAACAAAAACTTGCCATGATGGAAATACATTACCCACTTGTTGCGTGCCATTTTGCAACTTGCTTTTCCACCAAATGAGTGTTGTACCTGCAATTCTAAGTGATTCCAACTTGATTTGAGTTGCCTCATCCTTGATTTGTTGCACACTGCAATAAATATGCATCTGTCTGACCCAATTATCAAGTCTCTCTGCATTGACTTCACCATCATACATGAGTAATTCAAATTTCACATCAAGCTTAAGTATAGGCATTTCATTTTTATGTTTATGGACATGTTTTCTTGCTATGGATTTGGAACTTGAACTTGAAGAAGAAGAAGTTGATGGAGAAGAAGGAGGTGAAGGATGAATTTCAGGAGGATCCTCTCCTTCTTCAATTTTGACCTTTGAAGATTCACCTAGAATCGGTCTCTTCTGTTCCAAGTAATCCTCATATAAAACCTTCATCATCTCCGACATGGCGAAGAAAGTTTTTCGAAACTCTTTCTCATCATGAGAAAGTCCCTCTTTCGTTGCCATCTCCTCACTTTGAGAAGTTTTCTTTCTCAATACAATCTCTGGATTCTCTTCAACAAGCTCACCTTCACCATGATTCAGCCTTTCCTTAGTAATCATGCAAACTCAAAAACCAACCATCAACTAGCTCTGATACCACTTGATCCAAAAAGATCTGTTAACGACAATGGTTGAGTTTTAAAGCATGAGTTAATTAACCATTTAGGAATTTGATGAAAGAGGAATAATTAATGAAGAAACATGGAAGCCATATAAACACATACATATCTGGAAATAATCATAAAGCAACAACAAACCATAAACACCAAAGTGATAACGGAGTTCGATAATCTCGCTTATGTCTCTGGGCCTTTATCTCAATGGGTGAGGCTTTCTTATTTCTGTTCAAGGCTTTAAAAATACATCATAATAGTGCCAAAAGGATTACAAACTCATCTAGTTGTGTTCTACCAGATCTCAAGAACCCAACAAAACTGACGGCACTGAAAACGGATGAACGAATCTCCCAGAAATTGCCAGCAAAGATGCTCTCCTCAATGGCTTCCCTGCATAAAAATAGCTTTGGCTCAACAATTCTTCAACATTTTCCTGTTCTAAACCTCCTCTTTATGGATTCAAGAGCCTCTGGTTTGTATAGACCTGAAGTTGGCAACCAATTCCCAACTTCCCCTCAAGATCTAGCCTTAAAAAGGGCCCAAGATCCTCCAAAAATGGATTAAATCTCCCAAATCTGGCTAAAAATCCATTAAAAATTATAATATAAGGTATAAAACCCACATTTGGAAAAATATGGTGTGTCAGCCCCCGATCCTCGGGCTCCTAGTCACTTGGGCGCCTCCATGTGGCCTAGCGCCAAGCGTTATCTCCTTCACTGTCGACCCTCGATCATTGGCAATGCCATATGTCCCTGTTTCTAGCTACCACGCGCTCTAGCAGGTAGCTGCCCCCCCCCGACAATGTAGCCCACGGTTAATCTTTTGGTTGGTGGGCTAGCCTGACCAACTGGGGCTAACCCCTAAACCTCCACACCAAATGGTGGAATGGTCTAGTCATGTCATATGGTCGTATGTGCCAGGGGCTATACCCCAAAAGTTTGCATGCCAAACAATTTAAGGTATGGGCATATGTGTAGATCCAAAAGACCGCGAGCTGGGGCCTAGCCCCAACCCTTTACCCCTCCGCCTTAACACACATACAACTTTAACATAATATGACGCCACCTCTTGTTAAGCACTACTTTGTAGGTGGGCTGGTAGCTCGACCTACATGAAGACTTGGCTGCCCATGGAGGTCACGGGTTTGACCCCGGTGGACTCCAAACAATTTTGCAACCAAATTGTTCAATGAATGGGTACCATATGGCACCTTTACATTCACCCAAGTA
Source organism: Picea engelmannii (assembly GCA_009831015.1). Lineage (NCBI taxonomy): Eukaryota > Viridiplantae > Streptophyta > Pinopsida > Pinales > Pinaceae > Picea > Picea engelmannii. Next base: position 18,485 of record ML789621.1, on the reverse strand, counting down.
AATCCTACGTATCAACATCCTATTTGACCACTTGTCTTCCTGCATGTCTTCCTAGTCAACATCCAACTGTACTTGCCATGTGTCGTACAGACCTACCACGCTAATCATACGGTCATGCCACGTCAGTCATACAATCATGCCACATGTCACCCTTATAGTGGTGTCACGTGTCACCATATGACTCATCCACCTGTTGCCATCAACTGCCTAGTCAGCGCCAATGCATCATTTCCACGTCACCTATACAGTCAGCTGCCACATCAACACTGTACAAACTGTAGAGTCATCAATTTTTGCTTGTTTGACCAAATGAACAGATCGTGATATCTTTCGCATACGACGTTCGTTTGAGCCTATTCAATTTGTGTTGGGTTCGTATCAACGAGGCCTACACACAAGTCCGTTTTGAAGCCATTCTGAGCACTTTGATTTTTACGCCTTCCTAGACCCAATTTGGTCCTGAGATCCAATTCTGGATCAAGAAGTCTAGACATATATCTAGGTTATAGGGTGACATGTTGTATTCCTAGAAATCTAGTAAATAAACTTTGAGGGGGGTAGGCGTTTATCCCAATTCAAGTTTAAATTGTGAGATGTTGGGTTAATCTTGACTCAATCATTTGAGTAATTAAGATAGCATCAAGGGTTTGTCGTTCATGGTTTATGGGCCCATGGTATTGGATAACCCATTATATTACATACGATGAAGAACATTTAATGGCTTGGATACTCCATTGTAAAATTCCTCATGTTGGCCTATAGAGGTCTAGGTGGACAATGTAATCTTGAGTGCATGATGTAGTCCAAGAAAGAATTAGATTTCTACTCATTAATATTGTTAATAGCATAGCTTTGAAAGTGTATTGTAATCATTGTTCATTGTTGAGGACTACATTGAGCTTGCTTTGGAGCGTGGGGATTTTCTCCCGAAAGGGTTTCCGCAGGAAATCTTGTTGTATATGTGTTTGTTTGTGTGTTATTTCTCTCTCTTAGTTTTAATTGTTTATTCATTGCATGTATGCCATTTTTATTTATTGTTTCAGTATATAATTTTATATATTTTCCTTATTGATATTAGAGGAACAACAATATTGTACATTGACACAACTATACAAATTCATGGCCATTTTTTAAATTATTCACAACATCTAAATTTATATTGAACAATGAGGAACAAAAAAAAATGAATATAAAACTACTAAACTAGTAGCAAATGTAATGAATATGAAACTATTAAACCAGAGATAAATATAATGACCATGCAACTACTAAATTAGTAATAAAAATGATAAAATTTAAACAACTAAATTAGTAATAAAATATATAACAATAATAATTATATATACTACCATTATTTTAGTTGTGTTATAATGGACTAGGATTATACTACTTTCCTAAAACGTTGGTCCTCTACATTGATGGACCAAACAATTATGATACGTAGTATACTACTATGGACCAAACAATTATACTACTTTCCTAAGCATTCAAATGCAACATGTTGTTCCATATACACCACAACAAAATGGTGTTACTGAAAGGAAGAATCACACACTAAAGGAAATGATTAATTGTATGATCCAATCTAAAGGATTAAGTCTTCATTATTGGGTGAAAGCCATAAACTATGCAAAATACATAGTAAATTTCACTCCAACAAATGCTTTAAAAAATATAACACTAAAAGAAGCATGGAATAAAATTAAGCCAAACGTAAGCCACTTATGTGTCTTTGGTAGTTTAGCATGGACTCACATTCCTAATGATAAAAGGAAATATTTGTAGCCTAAAAGTGAGAAGTGTATTTTTGTTGGATATTCTGAAGATGTCAAAGGCTATCAACTTCTTCAACCTCATTCCAATGAAATTGTTATTAGAAGGGATGTTAAATTTAATGAAAACCTATTGGTCTAGGAGCCTAATTCAACATTTGTTCCATCTTCGACCTATGATCCATCTTCGACGTTTGTGCCATATTCTAATCCTAATTTGGTTTCTTCTTCTTCAGATGATGACAGTTAGGATGAAAATCCACCTCCACCTGCTCGCCTTCTTCCATATGAGTCCATTGAACATGAACCTACACCAGCACCACTGCTTCCCAGATAGGTTCGTTCAACACGAAAAGCAGTTGGTGATCTTGTTGATGATCCTTCAGATCAATGTCAGACACATTTACAATTCCAGGAATCCTCTTCTCTTTTGGCCCAAGTTTCATAGATTCAAGATCCAGACACATTTGCATAAGCTTTAAGTCATTGAGATTGGGACACAACAATGAATGAAGAATAGTGTTCCTTAATACTGAATGATACTTGGGATCTTATACCTCTTTTGAAAGGAAGAACACTTGTCAGATGTAAATGAGTGTATAGAACTAAGTATGCAACAAATGGAAGTGTTGAAAGACACAAGGCCCGATTAGTTTCCAAAGGATTCTCTCAAGTTGAAGGCTTTGACTATAATGAAACATTTTCCCCCATAGCCAAAAAGAATTCCATCCTCCTTGTTCTACCCCTTGTTTCCTCACATAAATGGGAGGTCCATCAAATGGATGTTAAATCTTCCATCTTGCATGGGGATTTGCAAGAATAAATCTACATGGAACAACCTCTCGGCTATGTCCAGAATGAATCCAGACTTGTTTGTTGCCTTAATAAATCTCTTTATGGTATTAAGCAAGCTCCTTGAGCTTGGTATGGCAAAATGGATAGCTTTCTTCTTGAAATCGAATTTTATAAATGCCATTCTAATCCTAATGTCTATACCAAGAAAGTAGGAAACCATCTCATAATTCTTGTTCTCTATGTTGATGACCTTATCCTCACTGATAGTGACCCTAAACATTGACCCATTTGAAAACCAACCTTAAAAAGAAATTTGGAATGATAGACTTAGGCTATTTGCATTATTTACTAAAGGTGTTCATCCTTTGTTGGAATATTGTAGTGTAGCTAGACAGGTAATGGGTGGGGCCGAAGAGCCCATGGTGATAATAGTGGATGCCATTCAATGTAAGGTGGACTAGGTCCACTATATTATTCAATAAGACCAACTATGGTAGTTAGATATATTAGTATGAATATAATAAATGTAAGAGGACTTACTAAAAGGTTCTACTTCTAGAAGGTTCCTCCTCTAGAATGTTGCTAGGTGGTTGGTAACACTATAAAAAGTGGTTCAAGCAATGTAATGGGGACAATAAGAAGAAGTATTGTATTTGGATCGTGTAGTTCATTAGGAGGTTTCCCCCTCGAAGAGGCAAGTGAACAAGAGATGATCCCTTCCATAATATGATCCATCTTATGGTGTTTCCTTGCCCTGTCCTAAGGGTTTGATAATAATAAAATGGATATTTTTCTATAATTTTCTTTAAATCTATTGTGGTGATTGTATTCATATATCTTTGGTACTTAACAATTGGTATCAAAGCACTTTCTTCGGCCATAAAAGAAAAGAGACAATTTTTTATTTTTTATATTTTACAGAGTTTTTGAAGAAGAAAAAGAGGGTCGTGAAACTCCAGATGATTCCGATAGTTTTCAATGAAGAATTTGCATAAATTGGTTGTATATATGAGTTCCTCTTGGAAAAAAAACCAATTTCAAAAAAATAAATCGCATGAAACAGAGTATGGGAAGTAAAGTTATCGACATTTTAAAATCTACTATTTTCAAGGTTTTTTTGAGGATGACCGTACGATTTTACTAATTTATGTAGTAGATGGGGCCGAATTTTCTCAAACAAATTCTAGATATGAGTTCCTCTCACAATTTCACCTAATTACAAGAAACAATCGCTCGAATTGGAGCTCCAGAAGTAAATATATCATTGATTTAAAATCAACCATTTTTCAAGTTTTTTGTGATGGCGACGGGACTGCAGAGCTCCTAACTTTTCACAGGGTGCTCAGATTGCTACCAGATCAATCCCATTGGATAGATAATTTTAAGAGTTTTCATTTGGTATATTATATGTGGTATTTCCAATGGATATTCGACTCTTCAACGAACTTCAATGAAAATTGGCATACTTTCAGGCAAACATCAAGACAATATTTCACCAAGCGGAACAAAAGAGGTCTATT
>ML789621.1:0-14298 GCA_009831015.1 Picea engelmannii | reverse complement strand
GATGCTAGAGAAACCAGGGAGTTGGTGCTTCCTTCTAGTAGGTGCTAGAGAAAACAGAGAGTTGGTGCTCTCAACAAGTTGCAGCTTGCAAAATAGAGGTTGTAGCCTCACAATGAGTTGGAGCTCATATGTATGATAATGTATAGAATGTAAAGATTACTTATCATACCAAGAAGAAGAGGTTTTTACCCTTTATGGGTTTCCTCTGTAAATATTTGTCTCTGTATATTTCATATGTGTGACTGATGTCGAATGTTCTATTGCTTACCTATCTGCATTATTGTGATTGTCATTAAGTGCTCTGCAAAGAGTTTAAAATAAGCATAATTGTTTAAGCATGGTAACCGTTGATTCACCCCCCCCCCCTCTCAGTTGTCCAACAATTCAAAGCAAAAGGTTAAGGGTAAAAAATCTTCAAATTTTAAAAAATTTGAAGCTCACTCTAGATAAATATGTGTTGCATTATGATTTTTGTGCCATTGATATGAATGATGTGGATGTTATTTTTGGATATCCTTGGATGACCACAATTGGTATAATGAATATTAATGTGGAAAAGAAGTTTGTGAAACTTTGGTATAAGAAATTGAAAATTACATTTCAATATGTGTCTCTTAAGAAAGAAGGGCCCACGGGGGCAAGCAAAGAAGTTATTGCATAATCCGTAGTTGCATCAGAGGAAAAGTCTACAGAAGGAGATGAAGAAAATCCCTAAGAAGAGCACAATAAATAATTCAAGGAGATCATTGAATCAAAGGAACACCATATTACAGAGTTGAAGAAAGAGGGACCAATTCCTAAATTTGTTTTATATCGACAACCACACCACATAGAGAAACAACATTCATCAAGGAAAGGGTGTGAGCATCAATACACTTATTATGAACCAACATGGCACCAGAAAAGAAACCAATCAAGAGGCACATAGAGGACTACCAATACTACAGTATGATATCAGGATAGAGAAACAATCCCATGGCACCACGGGCATGATCAGGATCAAGATCAAGGTGGCAAGGCAACAGTTGGACATCATGTTCATCTTCCATTAGGATGGATGGATGGTCATACTTGGTACCCGTTGGCTACATTGCTTAGTCAATCATATTGTATGGTTTATTCTCTTGTTTCAAGGATGAAACATGTGAAGGGGGATGGAATGTAGTATACCTAGGAAGGTACCCAATGGGAATGTGGTTATGTATTATTAGTGGAGGCCATTCAATGTAAGGTGGACTAGGTCCACTATATTATTAAATAAGGCCCATGTAATAGTGTGAATATAATAAAGGTGAGAAGGCTTTCTAGAAGGTTCTACCTACTAGAATATCCCTTCTCTAGAATGTTAATAAGAGATAGATATAATCCTATATAAAGAAGAGTAAGCAATGTATTGAATCATAGTGAAGAATAATGTTATTATAGAAAGCAGGGATTGCTTGAGGAGTGCATTCCTTCCATAAGGAATAATATATGGTGTTACCCTACCTCAAGGGTTTTGTCTACATTCTTGTGTTGGATATTTGATGAATGGTTTAGTTTATTCTTGTTGAGATTTACGAGTTATTTCAGAAGTATATTTTGCAGATCTAATCAAGTACCATTAACATTTCAATGTAAAGTGGACTAGGTCCACTATATTATTAAATAAGGTCCACTACGATAGTTAGATATGTTATTATAAATATAATAAATGTAAGATGACTTACTAGAAGGTTCTACTTCTAAAAGGGTCCACCTCTAGAATGCTCCTAGGTGGTTGGTAGCACTATATAAAGGGGTTCAAGTAATGTAATGGGGTGTGAAGAAGAAGAAGTATTTTATTTGGAGCGTGTAGCTCATTAGGATATTGTTTCCTCGAAGAGGCAAGTAAACAAAAGAGGATCCCTTCCATAATAAGATCCATTGTATGATGTTTCCCTACCCTAAGGGTTTGATAATAATAAAGTGTGGGTTTTCTATATTGTTCTCTGAATATTTGTGGTGATTTTATTATTCAAGTCTTTGGTACTTAACAATTTGTATCAAAGCACTTTCTTTGGCCACAAAAGGGGCAATTTTTTTCTATTTTTATAGATTTTTCGAAGAAGAAAAAGAGGGCCGCGACATTTTGAATGATTTCGGTATATTTATGTGCAAAATTTTTAGAAACAGGTTACATATCTAAGTTCCTCTAAAAAAAACAATTTAAATATATATATATATATATATATATATATATATATATATATATATATTTCGAAACGGAGTTTAGGAAGTAAAGTTATCAACATTTTGAAATATGTTATTTTCAAGGTTTCTCTGCAGACGACTGTGCGATTTTACTGATTTTTGTAGCATTTGGTGCCAAATTTGCCCAAACAAATTACATATCCGAGTTCCTCTCACAATTACACCCAATTTAAAAAATTAAATCGTCTGAATCGAAGCTCCGGAAGTAAAGATATCACTAATTTAAAATCAACCATTTCCAGGTTTTTCGTGATAGTGGTGGGACTACAAAGCTCCTCAGTTTTCACAAGGTGCTCATATTGCTACAAAATCAGACCCATTGGATAGAGAATTTTAAGAGTTTCATTTGGTGTATTATATGTGGTGGTTCCAATCGATATTCGACTCTTCAACGAAAGTTGGTAGACTTCCAAGCAAACATCAAAACAATCTTTCATCGGGCGGAGCAAAAGAGGTCTATTTTGAAGGCCATCAACGATCAATACACTGAAGAAATATACGCTCGGTGTGATTATGAGGATGTAATGATTGGTATATGGATAGTTTTCATTTATGGGATGCCAACCACTTTCATATTTTATATGATGCCTCTACTCCACCTTATGTAGAGAACATCAATGTGAAAAATCAGGAGCTAGTTATGACTCCCTGTGTCCAGCTTACATATTCTAAAGTGGTATTGTTCCTTCTAGATTTAGCTTCGGCCCTTTCCAACTATGTGGATGGATCTACGTATTTGGATTGACATGAACGGTGTCAGTCTTTGGAGCATCATTTTCAGTTGGTTATTGAGCTATGATATCTTCCGTGTGGAGTTCATATGAGCACTTGGACATGGGACGCAAGTTTGCAATGGTGATTGGACTACTTCAACATGGTGGATTTCATTTCTACACAGGATCATGGTTCTCCAATGTACTTCAACGCTATGGTACACAAGTATCCATGGGACCCTGGTATATGGTTGTACACCCTCATAATAAGTGTTGAGGACAACACTTCCATAAGGGGGATGGAATGCAATGTAGCTAGAGAGGTGGTGGGGGGGCCGGAGGGCCCATAGTGATAATGGTGGAGTCCATTCAATGTAAGGTGGACTAGGTCCACTATATTATTAAATAAGGTCCACTATGGTAGTTAGATATATTATTATAAATATAATAAATGTAAGAGGACTTACTCGAAGGTTCTTTTTCTAGAAGGGTCCTCCTCTAGAACGTTGTTAGGTGGTTGGTAGCACTATATAAAAGGGTTCAATAAATGTAATGGGGTGTGAAGAAGAAGAAGTATTGTATTTGGAGTGTGTATCTCATTAGGAGGTTGCCCCCTTGAAGAGGTAAGTGAATAGGAGAGGATCCCTCCATAATAGGATCTATTTTATGGTGTCCCCCTATCCTAAGGGTTTGATAATAATAAAGTGATAGTTTTCTATATTGTTCTCTGAATATTTGTCATTATTTTTAAGGCTGGTTAAGTACCAAAGATATCTGAATACAATTACCACAACAAATTCAAAGAACAATATAGAAAAATATCCACTTTATTATTATCAAACCCTTAGGGTAGGGAAACACCATATAATGGATCATATTATTGAAGGGATCCTCTCATGTTCACTTGCCTCTTCGAGGGGGCAACCTCCTAATGAACTACATGATCCAAATACGATACTTCTTCTTCTTGTCTCCATTACATTGCTTGAACCCTTTTATATAGTGCTACCAACCACCTAAGAACATTCTAGAGGAGGAACCTTCTAGAAGTAAAACCTTCTAGTAAGTCCTCTTACATTTATTATGTTCATACTAATACATCTAACTACCACAATGGGCCTTATTTAATAATATAATGGATCTAGTCCACCTTATATTGAATGGTCTCCATTATTATCACTATGGGCCCCTCGACCCCATCCATTACCTCTCTAGCTACACTACATTCCATCCCCCTTATGAAAGTGTTGTCCTCAACGCTTGTTATGAGGGTGTACAACCATATACCAAGGTCCCATGGATAAGTGTGGACCATAGTGTTGAAGTAGAATGGATAACTAGGGTTCCATGTAGAAATGAAATCCACCATGCCGAAGTATTCAAACCACCATTGTAAACCTAGGTCTCATGTCCAAGTTCTCATGTGAACTCCATGCAGAAGATATCGGAACTCAATAACCAACTAAAAATGATGCTCCAAAGACTGACATTGGTCATGTGGATCCAAATAAGTAGATCCATCCACATAGTGGGAAAGGGTCGAAGCTTAATCTGGAAGGAACAATACCACTGTAGAATATGCAAGATGGACACCGATAGTCATAATTGGCACCTGAGTTGTCACATTAATGTTCTCTACATAAGGTAGAGTAGAGGCATCATATAAATATGAAAGTCGTTGTCATCCTAGAAATGACAACTATCCATATGTCAATCATCACATGTGTCCTCATAATCATACCAAACATATATTTCTTCAGTGTATTCATCATTGATGGCCTTCATAATAGACCTCTTTTGTTCCGCTTGGTGAAATATTGTCTTGATGTTTGCCTGAAAGTATGCCAATTTTCATTGAAGTTCGTTGAAGAGTCGAATATCCATTGGAAATACCACATATAATATACCAAATGAAAACTCTTAAAATTATCTATCCAATGGGATTGATCTGGTAGCAATCTGAGCACCCTGTGAAAAGTTAGGAGCTCTGCAGTCCCGTCGCCATCACAAAAAACTTGAAAAATGGTTGATTTTAAATCAATGATATATTTACTTCTGGAGCTCCAATTCGAGCGATTGTTTCTTGTAATTAGGTGAAATTGTGAGAGGAACTCATATCTAGAATTTGTTTGAGAAAATTCGGCCCCATCTACTACATAAATTAGTAAAATCGTACGGTCATCCTCAAAAAAACCTTGAAAATAGTAGATTTTAAAATGTCGATAACTTTACTTCCCATACTCTGTTTCATGCGATTTATTTTTTTGAAATTGGTTTTTTTTCCAAGAGGAACTCATATATACAACCAATTTATGCAAATTCTTCATTGAAAACTATCGGAATCATCTGGAGTTTCACGACCCTCTTTTTCTTCTTCAAAAACTCTGTAAAATATAAAAAATAAAAAATTGTCTCTTTTCTTTTATGGCCGAAGAAAGTGCTTTGATACCAATTGTTAAGTACCAAAGATATATGAATACAATCACCACAATAGATTTAAAGAAAATTATAGAAAAATATCCATTTTATTATTATCAAACCCTTAGGACAGGGCAAGGAAACACCATAAGATGGATCATATTATGGAAGGGATCATCTCTTGTTCACTTGCCTCTTCGAGGGGGAAACCTCCTAATGAACTACACGATCCAAATACAATACTTCTTCTTATTGTCCCCATTACATTGCTTGAACCACTTTTTATAGTGTTACCAACCACCTAGCAACATTCTAGAGGAGGAACCTTCTAGAAGTAGAACCTTTTAGTAAGTCCTCTTACATTTATTATATTCATACTAATATATCTAACTACCATAGTTGGTCTTATTGAATAATATAGTGGACCTAGTCCACCTTACATTGAATGGCATCCACTATTATCACCATGGGCTCTTCGGCCCCACCCATTACCTGTCTAGCTACACTACAATATTCCAACAAAGGATGAACACCTTTAGTAAATAATGCAAATAGCCTAAGTCTATCATTCCAAATTTCTTTTTAAGGTTGGTTTTCAAATGGGTCAATGTTTAGGGTCACTATCAGTGAGGATAAGGTCATCAACATAGAGAACAAGAATTATGAGATGGTTTCCTACTTTCTTGGTATAGACATTAGGATTAGAATGGCATTTATAAAATTCGATTTCAAGAAGAAAGCTATCCATTTTGCCATACCAAGCTCAAGGAGCTTGCTTAATACCATAAAGAGATTTATTAAGGCAACAAACAAGTCTGGATTCATTCTGGACATAGCCGAGAGGTTGTTCCATGTAGATTTATTCTTGCAAATCCCCATGCAAGATGGAAGATTTAACATCCATTTGATGGACCTCCCATTTATGTGAGGAAACAAGGGGTAGAACAAGGAGGATGGAATTCTTTTTGGCTATGGGGGAAAATGTTTCATTATAGTCAAAGCCTTCAACTTGAGAGAATCCTTTGGAAACTAATCGGGCCTTGTGTCTTTCAACACTTCCATTTGTTGCATACTTAGTTCTATACACTCATTTACATCTGACAAGTGTTCTTCCTTTCAAAAGAGGTATAAGATCCCAAGTATCATTCAGTATTAAGGAACACTATTCTTCATTCATTGTTGTGTCCCAATCTCAATGACTTAAAGCTTATGCAAATGTGTCTGGATCTTGAATCTATGAAACTTGGGCCAAAAGAGAAGAGGATTCCTGGAATTGTAAATGTGTCTGACATTGATCTGAAGGATCATCAACAAGATCACCAACTGCTTTTCGTGTTGAACGAACCTATCTGGGAAGCAGTGGTGCTGGTGTAGGTTCATGTTCAATGGACTCATATGGAAGAAGGCGAGCAGGTGGAGGTGGATTTTCATCCTAACTGTCATCATCTGAAGAAGAAGAAACCAAATTAGGATTAGAATATGGCACAAACGTCGAAGATGGATCATAGGTCGAAGATGGAACAAATGTTGAATTAGGCTCCTAGACCAATAGGTTTTCATTAAATTTAACATCCCTTCTAATAACAATTTCATTGGAATGAGGTTGAAGAAGTTGATAGCCTTTGACATCTTCAGAATATCCAACAAAAATACACTTCTCACTTTTAGGCTACAAATATTTCCTTTTATCATTAGGAATGTGAGTCCATGCTAAACTACCAAAGACACATAAGTGGCTTACGTTTGGCTTAATTTTATTCCATGCTTCTTTTAGTGTTATATTTTTTAAAGCATTTGTTGGAGTGAAATTTACTATGTATTTTGCATAGTTTATGGCTTTCACCCAATAATGAAGACTTAATCCTTTAGATTGGATCATACAATTAATCATTTCCTTTAGTGTGTGATTCTTCCTTTCAGTAACACCATTTTGTTGTGGTGTATATGGAACAACATGTTGCATTTGAATGCTTAGGAAAGTAGTATAATTGTTTGGTCCATAGTAGTATACTACGTATCATAATTGTTTGGTCCATCAATGTAGAGGACCAACGTTTTAGGAAAGTAGTATAATCCTAGTCCATTATAACACAACTAAAATAATGGTAGTATATATAATTATTATTGTTATATATTTTATTACTAATTTAGTTGTTTAAATTTTATCATTTTTATTACTAATTTAGTAGTTGCATGGTCATTATATTTATCTCTGGTTTAATAGTTTCATATTCATTACATTTGCTACTAGTTTAGTAGTTTTATATTCATTTTTTTTTGTTCCTCATTGTTCAATATAAATTTAGATGTTGTGAATAATTTAAAAAATGGCCATGAATTTGTATAGTTGTGTCAATGTACAATATTGTTGTTCCTCTAATATCAATAAGGAAAATATATAAAATTATATACTGAAACAATAAATAAAAATGGCATACATGCAATGAATAAACAATTAAAACTAAGAGAGAGAAATAACACACAAACAAACACATATACAACAAGATTTCCTGCGGAAACCCTTTCGGGAGAAAATCCCCACGCTCCAAAGCAAGCTCAATGTAGTCCTCAACAATGAACAATGATTACAATACACTTTCAAAGCTATGCTATTAACAATATTAATGAGTAGAAATCTAATTCTTTCTTGGACTACATCATGCACTCAAGATTACATTGTCCACCTAGACCTCTATAGGCCAACATGAGGAATTTTACAATGGAGTATCCAAGCCATTAAATGTTCTTCATCGTATGTAATATAATGGGTTATCCAATACCATGGGCCCATAAACCATGAACGACAAACCCTTGATGCTATCTTAATTACTCAAATGATTGAGTCAAGATTAACCCAACATCTCACAATTTAAACTTGAATTGGGATAAACGCCTACCCCCCTCAAAGTTTATTTACTAGATTTCTAGGAATACAACATGTCACCCTATAACCTAGATATATGTCTAGACTTCTTGATCCAGAATTGGATCTCAGGACCAAATTGGGTCTAGGAAGGCGTAAAAATCAAAGTGCTCAGAATGGCTTCAAAACGGACTTGTGTGTAGGCCTCGTTGATACGAACCCAACACAAATTGAATAGGCTCAAACGAACGTCGTATGCGAAAGATATCACGATCTGTTCATTTGGTCAAACAAGCAAAAATTGATGACTCTACAGTTTGTACAGTGTTGATGTGGCAGCTGACTGTATAGGTGACGTGGAAATGATGCATTGGCGCTGACTAGGCAGTTGATGGCAACAGGTGGATGAGTCATATGGTGACACGTGACACCACTATAAGGGTGACATGTGGCATGATTGTATGACTGACGTGGCATGACCGTATGATTAGCGTGGTAGGTCTGTACGACACATGGCAAGTACAGTTGGATGTTGACTAGGAAGACATGCAGGAAGACAAGTGGTCAAATAGGATGTTGATACGTAGGATTTACTTGGGTGAATGTAAAGGTGCCATATGGTACCCATTCATTGAACAATTTGGTTGCAAAATTGTTTGGAGTCCACCGGGGTCAAACCCGTGACCTCCATGGGCAGCCAAGTCTTCATGTAGGTCGAGCTACCAGCCCACCTACAAAGTAGTGCTTAACAAGAGGTGGCGTCATATTATGTTAAAGTTGTATGTGTGTTAAGGCGGAGGGGTAAAGGGTTGGGGCTAGGCCCCAGCTCGCGGTCTTTTGGATCTACACATATGCCCATACCTTAAATTGTTTGGCATGCAAACTTTTGGGGTATAGCCCCTGGCACATACGACCATATGACATGACTAGACCATTCCACCATTTGGTGTGGAGGTTTAGGGGTTAGCCCCAGTTGGTCAGGCTAGCCCACCAACCAAAAGATTAACCGTGGGCTACATTGTCGGGGGGGGGCAGCTACCTGCTAGAGCGCGTGGTAGCTAGAAACAGGGACATATGGCATTGCCAATGATCGAGGGTCGACAGTGAAGGAGATAACGCTTGGCGCTAGGCCACATGGAGGCGCCCAAGTGACTAGGAGCCCGAGGATCGGGGGCTGACACACCATATTTTTCCAAATGTGGGTTTTATACCTTATATTATAATTTTTAATGGATTTTTAGCCAGATTTGGGAGATTTAATCCATTTTTGGAGGATCTTGGGCCCTTTTTAAGGCTAGATCTTGAGGGGAAGTTGGGAATTGGTTGCCAACTTCAGGTCTATACAAACCAGAGGCTCTTGAATCCATAAAGAGGAGGTTTAGAACAGGAAAATGTTGAAGAATTGTTGAGCCAAAGCTATTTTTATGCAGGGAAGCCATTGAGGAGAGCATCTTTGCTGGCAATTTCTGGGAGATTCGTTCATCCGTTTTCAGTGCCGTCAGTTTTGTTGGGTTCTTGAGATCTGGTAGAACACAACTAGATGAGTTTGTAATCCTTTTGGCACTATTATGATGTATTTTTAAAGCCTTGAACAGAAATAAGAAAGCCTCACCCATTGAGATAAAGGCCCAGAGACATAAGCGAGATTATCGAACTCCGTTATCACTTTGGTGTTTATGGTTTGTTGTTGCTTTATGATTATTTCCAGATATGTATGTGTTTATATGGCTTCCATGTTTCTTCATTAATTATTCCTCTTTCATCAAATTCCTAAATGGTTAATTAACTCATGCTTTAAAACTCAACCATTGTCGTTAACAGATCTTTTTGGATCAAGTGGTATCAGAGCTAGTTGATGGTTGGTTTTTGAGTTTGCATGATTACTAAGGAAAGGCTGAATCATGGTGAAGGTGAGCTTGTTGAAGAGAATCCAGAGATTGTATTGAGAAAGAAAACTTCTCAAAGTGAGGAGATGGCAACGAAAGAGGGACTTTCTCATGATGAGAAAGAGTTTCGAAAAACTTTCTTCGCCATGTCGGAGATGATGAAGGTTTTATATGAGGATTACTTGGAACAGAAGAGACCGATTCTAGGTGAATCTTCAAAGGTCAAAATTGAAGAAGGAGAGGATCCTCCTGAAATTCATCCTTCACCTCCTTCTTCTCCATCAACTTCTTCTTCTTCAAGTTCAAGTTCCAAATCCATAGCAAGAAAACATGTCCATAAACATAAAAATGAAATGCCTATACTTAAGCTTGATGTGAAATTTGAATTACTCATGTATGATGGTGAAGTCAATGCAGAGAGACTTGATAATTGGGTCAGACAGATGCATATTTATTGCAGTGTGCAACAAATCAAGGATGAGGCAACTCAAATCAAGTTGGAATCACTTAGAATTGCAGGTACAACACTCATTTGGTGGAAAAGCAAGTTGCAAAATGGCACGCAACAAGTGGGTAATGTATTTCCATCATGGCAAGTTTTTGTTTTTTCACTTAGAAAACAATTCTATCCTTTGGGTTATAAAGAGAAGGCTTTAATTGAATGGCAAGGTCTTAAACTAAGAAAAGGACAAACAATGCAAGAATACACCAATGGATTTCGTAAAATGGCATTGATATTAGATATTTATTTACATACCCAAGAAACTCTTATGAAGTATATAGGAGGTTTACCTGCACATATTCGTAACACTGTATTTATGTTTGGACCTACTAATCTTGATGAGGTTTCTAGTCAAGAAACATACATTGAGGCAGGGAAAATAGGAGTTGGCACCACTGTAAGGGTGACACGTAGCATGACCATACAAAAGACGTGGTAGGTTTGTACGATACATGGCAAGTATAGTTAGATGCTGACTGGGCAGACATGCAAGTAGACAAGTGGTCGAATAGGATGTTGACACGTGGCATTTACTTGGGTGAATGTAAAGGTGACATGTGGCCCAATCATGGATTGCCACGTGGAACCCATTCATTGGAAAGTTTGGGTGCAAAATTGTTTGGAGTCCACCGGGGTCGAACCCGTGACCTCCATGGGCGACCAAGTCTTCACATAGGTCAGGATACCAAACCGCCTACACAGTAGCACTTAACAAGAGGTGTCTCTGTATTATGTTAAAGTTGTATGTGTGTTAAGGTAGAGGGGTAAAGGGTCGGGGCTAGGCCCCAACCCATGGTCTTTTTGGCTCTACGCATATGCCCATACCTTAAATTGTTTGGCGCATGGAGTTTTGGGGTATAACCCCTAGCACATATGACCATATGACATGACCAGACCATTCCATTGTTTAGCGTGGAGGTTTAGGGGTTAGCCCTGGTCGGTCGGGCTAGCCCACTGACTAAGGGCTTAGCTGTGGGCTACATCGTCGAGGGGCCAACTACCTGCTAGAGTGTGTGGGAGCTAGGAACATGGACATATGGCATTGTCAACAACTGGGGGACGATAGTTAAGGAGCTAGCGCTTGGCGTTAGGCGACATGGAGGCACCCAAGTGACTAGGAGCCCGAGGATCGAGGGTCTGCGTGCCATATTTTTCCAAATGTGGGTTTTATACCTTATAGTATAATTTTTAATGGCTTTTTAGCTAGATTTGGGAGATTTAATCCATTTTTGGAGGATCTTGGGCCCTTTTTTAGGCCGGATCTTGGGGAGGGAGTTGGGAATTGGTTGCCAACTTCAGGTCTATATAAACCAGAGGCTCTTGAATCCATAAAGAGGAGGTTCAAAACAAGAAAATGCTAAATAATTGTTGAGCCAAAGCCATTTTTATGTAGGGAAACCATTGAGGAGATCACCTTTGTGGTCCATTTATAGGAGCTCCGTTCATCCCTTTTCAGTGCTGTCAGTTTTGTTGGGTTCTTGAGGTCTGGTAGAACACAACCATATCAGTTTGTAATATTTTTGGCAATGTTATGATGTATTTTTAAAGCTTTGAACAGAAATAAGAAAGCCTCACCCATTGAGACAAAGGCCCGGAGACATAGGCGAGATTGCCGAACTCCATTATCACTTTGGTGTTTATGGTTTGTTGTTGCTTTATGCTTATTTTCGGATCTGTATATGTTTATATGGCTGCCATGTTTCTTCATTAACTCTTCCTCTTTCATCAGTTTCCTAAATGGTTAATTAACTCGTGCTTTAAAACTCAACTATTGTCGTTAAAAGATCTTTTCGAATCACTTCTAGGCCTCTACAGGCCTCTACAAGCCAACATGAGGAATTTTACAATGGAGTATTCCAAGCCATTAAATATTCTTCATTGTATGTAATACAATGGGTTACCCAATACCATGGGCCCATACACCATGAATGACAAACCCATTCTGCTATCTTAATTACTCAAATGATTGAGTCAAGATTAACCCAACATCCCGCCCTTTAAACTTGAATTGGGATAAACAACTACCCCCCTAAAAGTTTATTTACTACATTTCTAGGAATACAACATGTCCCCCTATCACCTAGTTCTATGTCTAGACTTTATACAAATGAACCATTAAACCATGGGTATGCATGCCTCAATAGGTCTTATAGCCATATGCCCATTTACGTATATGATAAAATATAATTCCATAAAAATAATTACAATTGTATGTACAAGCACATGATGCTATGAAAAATCAACCTTTTTCATTGCCATCGTCCCTCCTACTCCAAATACAATTACACAAGCCAAATCAAGCACTCATTCACCAAGTACTTATTCATCTGCTACCTTCCATACTATTGTTGGAGAGTCCAAGTCAATATATCTCTAATCCACGATCCAGGAAACACCGAGGCCACTCTCACTAGAGAGTCTAGCCCTACCAAGCTATGATACCAAATGTTAAAACTAAGAGAGAGAAATAACACACAAACAAACACATAGACAACAAGATTTACTAGGGAAACCCTTTCAGGAGAAAAACCCCACACTCTAAATCGAGCTATGTGTATTTATCAACAATGAACAATGATTACAATACACTTTCAGAGTTGTTCTCTTAACAACAATAATGGGAAACACGCTCATTATTTCTTGGCCTACATCATGCTACATCATGCACTCAAGACTACACCAGCCACCTAGGCGTCTATAGGCCAACATGAGACATCTTACAATGGAGTATTCCAATCCATTATATAGTCTTCATCATATGTATTAATTGTTAGGAAATGAGGAACACTTCCACACTAAACCTAACAAAAGAGAGGAAGAAAGATTTAATCAAGAAATTAAATGACAAAGCAAAAACAAAGTACACAAAGATTTTACCCTGGAAACCCAAACAAGAAAACCAACATTCCTTGAGAATTTTTCTCTCTTATTGTCCTATTCCTTTAGAATAAAACATTACATGCCTAACCTTGGTCTACACCGAAGACACAATCAAAATCATCCCTTCTTTCTCTATTTAAGAACAACCTTGTAGCCAATTTGGCTTACATCTACATGACCAACAACCTCTAAAATAATTTCTCTAAATATTAGCTTTTACAACATTAAAAAATGTTTTTTTTATAGGCTTTATAGTAACAAAAACCCTAAAGAAAGGCACCCAAAAATAGTTACAGATCATTGGCTACAAATCCTATGAATCTTAGGATTATGTTACATTCGACTCTAAGTCAGTTTACCAGTTGATCTCCATTCGGTCTTCATTCGGTTTCCATGCGCCTGTCTATTGACCTCTTGTCAATTGACCTCTTAGATTTACTTTCGAGTTATTCGACTTCGACTTTACCCGATTGAACCACCTCAACCTTCTACTTTCATTGTCAATCGATCCACCTCGACTAGACTTTCACTGCAAAGAATATAACAACCAACCCAAAATTCTCCCATTTGTTGTCTTCTTTGCTGAAACTGGGAGATTTATGAACTCTCATTCACAGACCCAGGGCACCAATGCCCATTGCCTCTCCACACCAAGACAAATTCACAACACTCACATACTTGGTCAAATAGTCTGTTATGTTTTCCAACATGTTTACTTTCTCCAGTAGTACCTTGTTGCTTTCCACCATGTCTCCCACGAAATGGTATTGTACATCAATGTGCTTAGTCTTGGAATGATAAGTT
>ML789620.1:1095138-1143980 GCA_009831015.1 Picea engelmannii | reverse complement strand
TTGTTTGACTATCCCCTTTATAAGTTGAGGGGTCTAAGTGGTGCAGTATTTAGAGCATGCATGACATCATTCTTGAGAAGGAAACTGACTTTCCCCACATCCAAAACCTTACAATGAAAAATTTAGTTCCAATGCGCGGCTGTATGTATGGACAGAGGCACGTGTGGCGCCTGCGCGCGGACTGTATTAAGAACAAAAGCGCATGCGTGCGTCTGTGGGGTGGAATACCCGTGCGCTTGTAATAAGTTACCGAGAAAGAAACTTCGGATGGATTTCTCTCGATTCTCCTGTGAATCGACTGGTTAGCAGGTCGGCGGAGGCCGGTTTGTGTCCCTGCAAGTTAATAAAACCAAAAGGAAAGCAAAACAAACCCAAATGAGGGAGGATTTGATACCTAACTCCCCAGCGGATTCGCCAGTCTGTTCATGTTCAAAAGGTCACCAGGTGAGCAAATAGAGAGCGCTTGCATACCCTATTGGGTCTAGCAGGGTATAACAGTTATGGAGCATAGGTTTAGAGAAATAAAACAAACTACAAACTACTATCAACTGAAAACAAATCAAACCGTGAGAGAAATAAAACAAACTACAAACTACAAAACACAAG
This sequence comes from Picea engelmannii, assembly GCA_009831015.1. Classification (NCBI taxonomy): domain Eukaryota; kingdom Viridiplantae; phylum Streptophyta; class Pinopsida; order Pinales; family Pinaceae; genus Picea; species Picea engelmannii. The sequence goes on along the minus strand of ML789620.1, from coordinate 1,143,374 downwards.
TGTCACCAATGGTTTCAGGCTGGTGTATTAATGAAACTGGAGCACGCTGAAGGAAGAGACCAGAGGTTCCTTCTCCCTCCAACGGAAGGCTCTTTGGGGCCCTCACACAATTTGCTTTCCTTACAAATGAGAAGAACTGAGCAGTGAAAGAACTCTCGGTGATGCAGCTGATGGGTTGTTGTCAAAGGATGAGCCCTTAACCATCTGAACAGGATAACAGTGCTTAGAATTCCTTGCCAAAACAGTGTATCCTTATGGCCTTTTATAGCAACTCTTCGGGCGGTCACGTAACCTTCTCAAAGTGTGAATAGAGACCCGTTTAGGGTTTATTTAGGTCATTACTCCGCCTATTTTGCAGATTCAGCTCTGATTTGAGAGTCAAATCATCTTGGGAGCCGGTCTGTAGGCGGTTGGGAGGCCAACCTATTCAATTAATGCGCCATATTAGCAGATGCGTGGGTTTTTGTGTTGACAGCTGCGTGTCGAGTGCGCATGCGCTAATAATACATTTTTGTCCCGCGCATGCGCGCGCGCATCAAACTGCTATAAAGCGCCCTTCAATTTTTGGTTACTTTGTATAGTTTTTGGCCCTTCTAGAGTGTTGTGAAATTAATTCAGTGCCATGAATGACTTCATTGCTGTTTTGATGATGTGGAGTTCTTGTCGCCATGTGCAGATGAAATTTCAGTGATAACAAATTACTTGGAAGAAAAGGTTGTGGCCGACTTCTTTGACCTTCCTCCTAAGATTCTGTCTACTTGGGAGGATTTAATATATTGGTTCTGATCCACTTATGGGCAATCTAAAAGCCCAAATAAGAAGTTAAGAGAGTACAATAACATCACCTATAAGGATGGTGAGACCATCAAGTATTTCAACTTGTGTTTCACCAAGTTATACAATCAAATCCATGAACTCACCCACCTTCAGAACCAAGCCGCTTTCATGCATTACTACAATGAATTTCCTTGCCCCTACCATCATAGGCTTGAGGTAAATGCCATTGATAATATCAGTTCTACTCTGCATACTTGCTTAGAGTATGAAGAATAACTTGAAAGAACTGGTCTTCCCTAGGGAGAATCAGTTAAATAGACAAACATGTCCATCCTCTTGCATCTAGTACAAGATATGAACAATCATATCATAGAGTTCGAGTGAAACAGAACTGTATCCCCTCTCACCCCTGTAGATTCATCCTCTTCTGCACCCCCTTTTAGAAACACGGTTGAAAATAATTTTTAGGCTAAAGCTATCTTGCCTCAAAGTTGGTGTAAATTTTGTGAGGAACACCATGAGGAAACCACATGTGAGGTAAAGAAGAGTGCCAGAGATAAGATCTTTGGTAAAATACCAGAAGTTGCTATTGTTTTCCTAGATTTTGCAGAGCCAGAAGATGTCATGGTCATCAACACTATAAACAAAGCCTATTCTCCCAAGGGAAAATTTGATCCTCACCACAGTTCTTCTACCCCGAGCTCATCCTCGCCCACTGCTACTGTCTAGGATCCTAAAGTTCCTGAGAGTCAAGGAACCACTCCCCCTCTCCCCTCTTCCAAATAGAATATCTTGAATTGGTTGGAAAACATTAAGGCAGATGCAACCCTTCTAGACATGGTTGTCGTCCCTGAACAACAGATGCATCTGAAACAATTCATGGAAGGAAAATCTTCCATTGTAGCCAATATTTCCGAAGAGGATTCTTCTGTAAATAAAGTAGGTGTGCATAAATTTAGATACCCTATAAAAAATCCCCCTTTTTATATTTATGTAAAGATTATAGATAAGATTTCCCATTGTTGCCTCATTGATGGCAGTTCGAGCCCAAGTGTGATGTCAAAGATTATTATGGAAGAGCTAGGATTGTCTTGTACAAATGAAAATGCCAGAAGCATGCTCTCCTATAATAGTCTACAACAAACAACCATAGGCGAGATTAAGGATGCAACCTTGGTTTTATGCGCTCATCCTGAAATAAGGACAACCCTCAACATTCAGGTAATTGATATGCCTGTCAGCAATTATTCAATTATCTTGGGAAGATATTAGCAAGCCATAACATGTGGATACCTCTCACTCAACGAGACACATTTATCCGTTCCTCGGAATGGTAAGAACATTATAGTCCTTAGAGAGGGAATAATTTCACCCTATATAGAGAGTTTTCCGCAATCTAGTGTAAACTATATCAAAGAGGAACTAGGAGTATATTCCATCTTTGCTGAAGAGGATAATATTCCTTTGGAATGAATCAATTTAGATGATGATATGTGGCACATGCACTTTGATGGTTCATGCTCTAATGAAGGTAATGCGGCTGGCATAATCTTGGTTTCCCCTGTAGGAAGAAATCATAATATGTCTTATAGGTTAGAGTTTGCTTGTACAAATAATGTCACTAAATTCGAAGCTTTGTTATTATGCATTGAAAATGCCCTTAATCTTGGTTGTGGTCACCTTTCAGGTTTTGGAGATTTTGAGCTTGTTGTGAACCTGATACGAAAGATCTGCTCTCCTAGAAACAAGTCGATGGAACGATACACCCAAGCTATTTGGGCGCTTATCTCGAAACTTTTATCTTTCAACATCACTCATGTTAAGAGGGATTTGAATTCAGTGGCTGATTGGTTAGTTGTCTTTGAAGCTTCTCCTAATCAACAAATTTTACCTCACAGGCTTGATTGTTCTTTTCAATCTCTATATTGTCCATATATCCATGACAATGAAGAATCTTTGCAGGCCCTACCTAACGATGGGAGCATTTGTGCTTTCATTCAAGATGAACCTCTTAAGCCTAAGCAAATTATTCCCATAGAAAACAGTAAGATTCTTGAAGGCTTGCCTCCTCTTATGGGTTTGTTTTCATCAAGTGTTGTAGGTAATAAAGAAAAACAGAAGGAGGAGGAGTTACAAAGGAAGGTGGGTGAAAATACCTCCTTGAATATCGAGGCACTCGAATCTTCAAGGAACATTAACGTAAGTACCCAATGTTCTGATAAAGAATAAATGGAGTTTTCCAAGCTACTTGGTGGATTTCAAAAGGTTTTTGCTTGGCCTTATAAGGATCTTCGTGGTTTTGATCCTGGTCTTTTATAGAATTCTATTCCGATCAAGTAAATCATGAAACTAGTTATGCAAAAACAAAGATATATTGACTATGGTTTTAAAGCAACCTTTCAAAGGGAGTTGGAGAAAATCTTAAGGGCTGGGATTATTTTTTTAGTCCACCCTGAATGGGTTTCAAATTGGGAACCTACTTTGAGGACCACTGATAATATTAGACCCTATATTAATCTTCGAACTTTCAGGAAAGATATTATGAGAAATCATTTCCTCCTCTCAATATGGAAATGGTTTTGCAACAGGTTGTAGAGTCACAGTTAAGGCCCTTACTTGACAGTTTGTTGGGTTGCAAGAAAATCAAGGTAAAAGGGGTAGATTCTCACAAAACCACTCTTATCACTAATTGGGGTACCAAGTCTTACAAATGTCTTCTTTCTGGCTTACTTGATGAAAGTATCACTTTTAAAAGACCTATACACACAACTTTCGATGAATTTGTTAGTATCCATATCTATCTTGATGATGTAATTGTGTGCGTCAAAGGGTTGATAATTACATCAGAATTCCAAGTGTTGGGTCCTTTCCAAATTTCTTTTGTCTTGGACACTAACTCTTACATTTTAAAATATTTACAGAAGCAATGGTTTTCCTACAGCACTAAAGGTTCTCGCTTGAAATATTGCGAGGGGCCAACGTGAAAAGTTATGATGCTGTCTGGATTTTTTGTATACTAGTAGCCTAGCTCTGCTTTCATTTTTTTTGTGCTTCTCTTTTCTGCTTTACAGTAGTTTGTCTTCTTCTTTCTAAGTTAAAAATTTTCTTGTTTCCTTTTCATTTCTATCTTTTATTGTTGTTGTTTTAATTTCTACAATTTTACTTCTATCATGATTTTGTTTCTTATTATCTTTTAGTTAATTTGGTCAAAATAGGATGTTGGATCAATTATGCCATAGTGACACTCCTGCAAATCATTGTTAGTCAATAAAAATCAAGATTACACAATTGTTATGATGTCTCCTCTGAAAGACCCTTGAAAATGTTATATATTTCCACTGTTGTCTTAAAAAGAATTGGTTATCTCCCGCTTCTTCTTGCCATTTCTTCATCCATTGAGATTTTTAAGAGCAAGTTTGAAATTTTTTCTCCTTAAAGTTAAGAGAAGATTCTGGTCGAATGATTATGCATAAAGTGGTAAAACCCCTCATACTTAATAATTTTCATGAGTTATTCCCAAATTCCTGGTCATCTTTCCATTAAATCCGCTCACTTCCCCCTCTTGCATAATATTCTCGGTTATATATTCTTGACCTATTGTTCTTGGTTTGCGAAACCATGAGTTCTGAGTTCTAAATCTATTGAAAACAAATTTCCCTGTGGAGTCGCCAGTTTGTTGACGATTAAAATTGCAATGAAGTTTTTCCCCCAAAGTGTTGCTAAAGCCTATTATTATAAAAGCTAAATAATACTAGTAGGTGGGACCCCCTTGTAGATTGGATTTCAGGTCTGGTCCTTATTTGATGTTGTTCTACTATTTGACACTGCTTACATGCTGATAAAATCTTGTTTTATTGGTGATGCATAAGACATCTTCTATTTTTTTCTGCTGCTCTTGTTAATAACATTTCTCGTCCGAGGCACAAGAGTGTTCAGGTCTGCAAGTGGCACGAGAAGCGCTCGAACGCAGCATGGAAAAATCTCATTTTTGACTTCCAAGAAAGTAAGTAGGCAAGATTATATTGTCGACGGTCAGGATCCATCCATGGGAGAAGATCAATGGTTGGTGGGAAATCGCGGCTAGTGGAGCTGCGTCGAGAATTAACGTGATGGATAGCAGCCGTCCATTTAAGGGACACGTGGCGTGAGATCTAGTCACGTCAGTTTTTCCGCATTCGGGAGTTCAAAGGGTGAGGGTTCTATGTCATTCTATATCCCGAAACCCCAAACTTCGAAGCATCGAAAGCGCCAAGAGTCGGGCCCGCAGTATCACGGAGCATTCTCAACCATCCATCCAAAGGGGACACATGGTGCACAATGAGGCCCCTCGCCTTTTCACCCATCGTGACTCCAATGCACAAGGAGCAGCTCCTTCATATCCCCGAAACGCAAAGTGCCAGGTGAGTCCAGGACCATCAAATCTGAGAAGGACGCGTGGCACCAAATTAAGTCGTCTCGGCATTTCGCTCATTGCGATTTTAAAAAAGCAAGGATCAGCCCCTTCCTATTCACGAACGCCGAAAGAAGTTTTTGAGAATAAACACAGGTTCGCAGCCCATGGTCACATGGAAAATAAAAAGAGCATGCGCAAGAGGGGCCAAAGGTGTTGAGTTCAGTCACAGAGAGGATCATCGCGATCTCCAGGCGCCATCGGATCCGATCTCAATCTTGTTTTTCTCTTGGAGTAAATGAAGGTGAGAGGGGGTGGTTGAAACTTCTCCTCACTCATTAAGTGTAAGGTATGGAAGATCTGGCAAGCTGTCTGCCCGAGAGGGTCCTGTGTACCAATTTTTTCAAAGAAGCCATGCCGAAGTCCTCGACTAGACAGAGAAGTCTGCACACACTAGCTCGGCACTTAATGGCTCAGCTACTCCCCTTGTAGGAGCCATGCGCAGTTAAGGTGGCACTTGAAGAAGGATATCAGTACGAGTTTGACTGAAGGGACATCAAGCCTTGGGTGACTGGGCACGCCTCTGTTAGGTGAATTTTCCTGAGTATATAGACTCAGTTTTTGTATTTTGTAAGGATCGATGGTTGAGCAAGGCTCCCGATTGTAAAGTTTTGATGAAGCGTTGGTCGCTCTGGTTAATGTATAAGGCATTGGAGACTTCTTACTTTATGGATGTCAGCCTCTTTCCCATCTCTTTGTTTACTGTGTTAGAACAACTCGAAATTGGAGGATCCAGTCGAGTTGTAGCTATTATAGGATGATGTAGGTTGGATCACTGTAACAGTTTCATTGTTTCTAATCGGTTCCTGTGATTTTCTTAGCGCTGAATGACTTGGAATTGGAGGATCCAGTCAAGTCACCCTTCAGCTCCTTGAGGCTCTGAACCAAGAGGATATTGGCTTCTAAGTTTTTCATCCTCGAGCTTCTGAAGGCATGTCGCCTGAGACAGTCTTGCTCACCCTTCTCACAAGTCTTTCATCTACCACCCTTTAATCCATTTACTGACGGAAGTTGGATCAAGACCTCCCTTGCTGTCTACATACTAGGCCCGGTCTCCTGAGTTAAAGCTATATCTTCTTGAGTCTTTATCCATTCGATCACCCCATTAAACAAATTGTGACATAAAACTGATGGGCGTCGGGCTCTGCTCCTGCAAGAAATCTAGGAGTGACTTTTGACGCTAACATTTCTGGCATCGTTACCGGGGACGAAGTTGAAAATTTTCCCTGGGATTGAACGACATTGAGCCTCTGATTCTAAAGGTGCATCAAGTATCAAAGCCTTTAAAGATTTCTACTGTGCACCTAGCGACTCCATTGTGATGACTCCACTGTGGCAAACCTGTCGTGTTAATTGTGGCTTTTAGAGGTAGACACACGCGGTCTCATCCACAGCTACCTCTAGCTACACCTGAAACTGATCCAGAGGTGGTTCTCAGAAAAGGAAAGGCCTCTGAAGAAGATGCTTCCACTGTCGAACCAGGTAATCCACCATCTCCTTCTGTAGGAACTCCATTTTATCCTCCTCAGTTTCTTAACCGACCTCTTTTAGAGGATTCTTGTTTCCTGAATTTTGGGAGTGTTCTTGCTGAGTTTTCCCCTCCTGGTCTGGGATTGGAGGGAGAAACCCTTGTCACTCCCCTCTCTTCTAAAGCTGTGCTTTGGCGTAGACCCAGGACCACCGAAGATTTCCCCACTCCTCCTCTTGTTACTATTACCACTCCTGCACAAAGAGGAGCATATGCTGACTTGAGCCCGTTAGCCTTCTCCTTAAATCCCCTTTTGTTTCCCATTCCACTTCGAGACTCATTCCCAGCATCCCCTTCGCAAACTCCTTCTCCTCTGAATTCTCCTCCACCTAATATTCCTATGGCTGGTGCTAATCCACCTCTAAATAGAATGGACGCCATAGTTGCTGCCAGATATGCTCCCTTAATCCTACCCCATCCTATGAATCCTCTCCCTGCTGGGGATTACTTGAAGTATATGCCCAAGTTCACTGGAGAAGGGGACATAACTGCGGAAGAGCACCTAGCTTCTTTCTACAGTTATGCAGACAACCTCAACATTGAAAATGAAGATGTATGGATGAGAGTTTTTGTCTAGAGCCTGGATGGTGAGGTGAGAAAGTGGTTTAGAGGATTGGCCCCTGGATCTATTGCTGGGATCGAAGCCCTGGATAGTGCTTTCCTGAGGCAGTGGGGAGATAGGAAGGATTTTATGTATTGCATGACAGAGTTCGGGTCTTTGAAGAATATGGAAGGAGAGTCTGTCTCTAAATTCTCCAAAAGATTCAATAAGATGTATAATAAAATTCCTGCCGAAATAAAACCCTCAGAATCCTCGGCCAAGATTTCTTATGCTAGTGCGTTTGGCCCCGATTTCTGTCTTTTATTGAGAGAAAGAAGAGCCACCGCCTTAGCTCAAATGCAAGATGTGGCCATAGAAGTGGAATCCAATGTATTAGCAGCTGATAGTCTGAGGAACAAGGCCGACGTAGACAGAAGAAAGGGAAGATCGAAAACCTCAACTTTTGGCCCATCGGTGCCCCACCCTCAAGTGGATGAACTAACCAAGATGGTGAAATCTTTGTCTGCATATATGGAGAGAATGAAAGTGGAGGGGAGGAAAGCATACAAGGTCCCTCTAAACACCGAAAACAAGGGAGGTTTCAGGAGGCCAAACCACATTACTTCCCTGACTGTGCAAAGAGAGAAGGGAAGAGACAGAGAAGACCAAAAAAATTTAGGCCCCTTTTCAAAACAATTTTGTGGCCAAGGGGGAAGAAGGGGAAACATATGAGCTTGATCCTGAAATCCATTGCTTTGAGGACACTCCTCCTTTTCCTCATCTCACTCAATCAGCATACAAGGAGTCTCTCATGGACAGTCAGCTAAATGAACTGAGCAAGGGAGACAAGGCTAGTGGCAGCCAAGGCAGGTATGATCTGAGGTCTAAGAAAAAGACAGTAGCACCTGATGTTCCTGAGCAGTCCACTAGAACAGAAAAGCCTACTAATGAAGTAGAGGAGAGTCATAGAGGTAAGAAGCCCTGACCCCTCTCTCCCATAGTCCAGAGTCATGTTCCTGAAATAAGAGAAATCCTGAAGCTTACGTCTTCTTTTAATTTCGAGCATGAAATTCAAAAGATCAGAATCCTTGTACCCCTGACCGAATTGATTAAAAATGAAGGGTTCAAGAAACGCCTCTCTGAGCTTTTACAGTCTGAGGTCTCATGCCTTCCCATAGACTCCATCAATTTACAAGATGAAAAGCCTGCAGTTATTCTAGGTCCTATGGTAGAAGACAGGAATGACTCATCCCCTCCCTTCTACACTTCCCTGAACATACATGACAAGGTGCTGCACAACTACTTGATGGATTCGGGGGCTTCTCACAATCTTATGCCCAAAATTTTCATGGAAGAGTTAGGGCTAGAAGTCACCCGAGCCTATCATGACCTTTATTCCTTTGACTCTAGAAAATTTCAATGTCTAGGAGTTATCAAAGACCTGGTCATGACCTTGTTTCAGCTGCCCATGAAAAGTGTGGTCATGGATATTGTAGTGGCTGATGTCCCCCCCAAGTTCGGTATGTTGTTATCAAGATCTTGGATAAAAAGACTAGGGGGGACTTTATATATGGACCTCACATATGCTACTATCCCAGTGTTTGGAGGAGAACATAGGAGGCTATACAGGGAAGCCCAACTGGCCTATATAATCAGTGATGAAGTCAACCCTACCAACCATCCCATTTTTTCCTTGGACACTGATTTAGGCTCCAGTGTACTACAACTCACTAATTCTCTCGAGCCTCTTCTAAAACTTAGAAAGCCACCCACAACTTCCCATCAATTTCCTCCCTCCATCACCCCCGTCTGGAAAATGTTCTTCGATGGAGCCTGTTCCAGGGAAGGCACTGGAGCTGGGGTGTTTTTTGTGTCACCTGCTCATGAAACCATATCTTTGTCATACAAACTAGAATTTGAAGCTACCAACAATGTGGCAGAGTATGAAGCTCTTGTTCTAGGATTAAGAGATACAAAGGAAATGGGATTTCAGGAAGTAGCAGTGTTCGGAGATGCAGAGTTGGTGGTCCAGCAGATTAGAAATGCTTATCAGGCTAAGCATCCTCGACTCAGAAGCTACAGAAATGAGGTATGGGACTTAATTGACAACTTCTTCTTAGCGTTCAACATCTCTTTTTTCCCAAGAGAGAAGAACACAGTGACAGACTCTTTGGCTACATCAACAAGCAATTTCAAAGTACCCTTGTCACCCAAATTCAGATATGATGTAGAAGTAAGATATAGGCCCTCCATACCTGACAACGTCAAACATTGGAAGGTATTAAAGGATGATCTCGAGATCAAGAAATTCTTGGAGACTTTCGAAGAATTTTCAAAGATGCATATCAACCAAGACTCTGTCTCTAAAGAAGAGCTTGATGGGGTTAAGTTTCTAAGTAAAATAGCAGAGCGTAACATTGTGCATCTCCCCAGCAACCATATTCCAGGGGGATTGGTTCCTTTGGAGAGGATTTTTGATAGAAATGATGTGTCATTAAAAGGGAAATCTTGGAAGATGACGCTGGTACTGTTCAGTGCAACATTGGCACTGAAAGTGAGCCCAAGTTTGTCAAATTGTCAAAAATCCTGACAAAGGAGCAGAGGTTTGAATACGCTGGACTTTTGAGGGAATTTTCTGATGTTTTTTCCTGGACCTATGAAGACCTCAAAACATATGACACTTTTGTCATCGAGCATAAAATCCCGTTGAAAGGGGAGGCAAATCCATTTAGGAAGAAGCTGAGATAGATCAATCCTATGTTGTTTCCTGTCATGGAGAGGGAAGTGAAGAAGCTGCTTCAAGATCAGATCATTGTACCACTGAGGTATTCAGAGTGGGTGGCCAACTTGGTACCATTAAGGAAAAAGAATGGAGAAATCAGACTTTGTGTAGACTTCAGAAACCTGAACAAGATCTCATGAAAGGATAACTACCCCTTACCTAACATGGAACATATACTATAGAGGGTAACAGGAGCATCCAGGATGTCCATGATCGACGGTTTCTCTGGCTACAATCAAGTCTCTATTCTGCCTGAGGACGGGGAAAAGACTGCATTTACCACTCCATGGGGCACATTCATGTATGCCAAGATGCCTTTTGGATTGATGAATGCAGGGGAAACATTTCAGTGTGCCATGGACATAAATTTCATTGGGGAAAAGGATAAATTTGTGGTCGTCTATTTGGATGACATCACAGTATTTTCAAAATCTGATAAAGAACACTGTTGTCATCTCAGGAAGGTTTTCCTGAAATGCAGGAGTTTTGGCATTTCATTAAACCCCAAGAAATCTTTGTTCTCCATGCAGGAGGGAAAGTTACTAGGCCACATAGTATTAGCAGAAGGAGTCAGGATCAATCCTAGCAAAGTTGAGGCCATACAAGCCTTATCAGTCCCGAGGTCCGAAAAGGAGGTCCAATCTTTCCTTAGTAAGATTAATTTTCTGAGGAGATTTGTGCCTAACTTTGCTGAGGAGGTGAAACTTATAACAACCATGTTAAGGAAAGGAAATGAAGTGAGGTGGACCTCTGAATCACGACATTCCTTTGAGAAAATAAAGAAGGCCCTGTCTAAAGCCCCCGTGCTTATCAGTCTCGATTACTCAAAGGATTTCCTTATTTTCTCCTTTGCCTCGCCTGACACGGTGGTCGTTGTTTTATTACAGACAAACAAGATTGGGCTAGAGCAGCCTATTGCCTATTTCAACCGAGCATTGAGGGATGTCGAAGTCAGGTATGACACTATGGAGAAGCAGGCCTATGCACTGGTAAAGGCTCTCAAGGCATTTAGAACCTATGTCCTGTAGTCAAAAATCATAGCTTATGTCCCCTCAGTTGTTGTTAAAGACATTCTTATTCAGTCGGACATAGACAGGAAAATGAGTAAGTGGATAGCCAAGATTCTTGAATTTGACCTGGAAATAAAGCCTACCAAATTGATCAAAGGTCAAGGTTTAGCCAAGTTGTTGGCTGAAGCCAATTTCCAAGCTTTGGGAGTAAGCTTCATCAATGAATGCTCAAGAATTCAGCAGGGTCGGCTGTCTGAAATAGACCCTCAAAGGGAGCCCCAACTATCTCGATGTCCCTGGTATAAGGATGTCATATATTTTCTGCAAGAGTTGCGACCTCCAGAAGGCCTACAAAGAAACAAGGAAAAAGCTCTGAAGCTCAAAGCAGTCAGATATTGCCTTCTTGATCAAGTTCTATATTGGAAAGACCCCCTGGGGTTTCTTTTGAAATGTGTAGATCCGCAAGAGGCTGAAAGGATCCTGGTTGAATTTCACGACAGCCTATGTGGAGGACATGATTTCTGGAAAACCATAGCCTACAAAATCCTTAGGGCTGCATACTACTAGCCCACCGTATTCACTGACGTCTGCAGAAGGGTCAGAGCCTGCATCAAATGTCAAATATTTGTAGGAAAACAACAGCTCAAGTCTCTGTCGTTAAATGCTATGATTGTTTCAGAACCTTTCCAGCAATGGGGCCTAGATTTCATTGGAGAAATTCACCCTGCTTCCAGTGGGTAACACAAATGGATCCTGACTGCTACCGATTTCTTCACCAAGTGGATTGAAGCTATCCCCACCATGAGTGCTTCCCACAAGGTAATCATTGGGTTCCTAGAGGACCTCATCACAAGGTTTGGCTGCCCAAGTAAGATTGTCACTGATAACGTAGCCGCTTTCAAGGCTGAGCCGTTAGCCAAGTTCTGTGAGGAATTTGGGATCAAATTGATTCACTCCACCCCATACTATCCCTAGGGCAACGGTTTAGCAGAATCCTTCAACAAAAGCATGATAAGGATCATCAAAAGGCTGTTGGAAGACAACAAGAAGGCCTGGCATTCAAGATTGAAATTTTCTCTATGGGTCGATCGAGTGACCATGAAGAGATCTGTAGGCATCTCTCCTTTCCAATTAGTCTAAGGAGCAGAGGTTGTTTTTCCTTCTCATCTAGCCATTCCTGTAGAAAAATTCCTCCAGGATCATTAGGAGGAGCCCGATGACATGATAAGAAGAATTCATCAGCTAGTGGAGGTCCAGCAGGCCAGGGAGCAGGTAATGGACAGAATTCAGGACCATCAGCAAAGGATCAAGTAGGTTTTTGATAAGAAGGCCAAGAAGGAAGAGTTTTGGACATGAGACTTGGTACTGAAGTGGGATGCTCCTAAACAAGATAAAGGCAAGCACGGAAAATTCGAAGCCCTATGGATCGGGCCTTTCAAAGTCTCTGAAGTAGTCTCGAATAATACATACAGGTTATGGGATTTGAAAGATCGAGAAGCTTTAAATGGCCCTGTGAATGGGAATTTCCTAAAAATATTTTTCTCTTGAGCCGCACATGGCTCTTCCGCGGTTGTAAATATTGTTTCTTCTTTCTGCGGTTGTAAATAACCCCATGGCCCAACAACAAAGCACTAAAACTGCAAAATGAGTCCTTAGAGCATCACAGGGACGACTCTATCCCCCATGGAGACTAATGTTAGTAACATTTCTTGTCCGAGGCACAAGAGCATTCAGGCCTGCAAGTGGCGCGAGAAGCGCCCAAGCGCAGCACGGAAAAATATCGTTTTTGACTTCCAAGCAAGTAAGCGGGCAAGATTATATTGTCGACGGTCAGGATCCATCCATGGGAGCAGATCAACGGTTGGCGAGAAATCGCGGCTAGCAGAGCTGTGCCGAGAATTAGCGTGATGGATAGCAACCATCCATCCAAGGGACACGTGGCATGAGATCTAGTCACGTCGGTTTTTCGACATTTGGGAGTTCAAAGGGTGAGGGTTCTATGTCATTCTATATCCTAAAAACCCAAACCCTGAAGCATCGAAAGCACCAAGAGTCGGGCCCGCAGTATCACAGAGAAGTCTCAGCCGTCCATCCAAAGGGGACACGTGGTGCGCGATGAGGCCCCTCACCTTTTCGCCCATCATGAATCCGACGCACAAGGAGCAGCTCCTTCATATCCCCGAAACGCGAAGTGCCAGGTGAGTCCAGGACCATCAGATCTGAGAAGGACACGTGGCACCAAATTAAGTCATCTCGGCATTTCGCTCATCGCAATTTTAAAAAAGCAAGGATCAGCCCCTTCCTATTCACGAATGCCGAAAGCGTTTTTTGAGAATAAACGCAGGGTCACAGCCCGTGGTCACGTGGAAAATAAAAAGAGCATGTGCAAGAGGGGCCAAAGGTGTCGAGTTCAGTCACAGAGAGGATCATCGCGATCTCCAGGCACCATCAGATCCGATCTCAATCTTGTTTTTCACTTGGAGTAAATGAAGGTGAGAGGGGGTGGTTGAAACCTCTCCTCACTCATTAAGTCTAAGGTATGGAAGATATAGCAAGATGTCTGCCTGAGAGGGTCATGTGTACCGATTTTTTCAAAGAAGCCATCTCGAACTCCTCGACTAGACAGAGAAGTCTGCACACGCTAGCTCAGCACTTAATGGCTCAGCTACTCCCCTTGCAGGAGCCATGCGCAGTTAAGGTGGCGCTTGAATAAGGATATCAATATGAGTTTGACTGAAGGGACACCAAGCCTTGGGTGACTGGGAACACCTCTGTTAGGTGAATTTTCCTGAGTATATAGACTCAGTTTTTGTATTTTGTAAGGATCGATGGTTGAGCAAGGCTCCCGATTGTAAAGTTTTGATGAAGCGCTGGTCGCTTTGGTTAATGTATAAGGCATTGGAGACTTCTTACTTTATGGATGTCAGCCTCTTTCCCATCTCTTTGTTTACTGTGTTAGAACAACTCAGAATTGGAGGATCCAGTCAAGTTGTAGCTATTATAGGATGATGTAGGTTGGATCACTGTAACAGTTGCATTGTTTCTAATCGGTTCCTGTGATTTTCTTAGCGTTGAATGACTTGGAATTGGAGGATCCAGTCAAGTCACCCTTTAGCTCCTTGAGGCTCTGGACCAAGAGGATCTTGGCTTCTGATTTTTTTGTCCTCAAGCTTCCGAAGGCCTGTCTCCCAAGGCAGTCTTACTCACCCTTCTCACAAGTCTTCCATCTACCACCCTTTAATCCATTTACTGACGGAAGTTGGATCAAGACCTCCCTTGTTGTCTACATACCAGGCCCGATCTCTTGAGTTAAAGCTATATCTTCTTGAGTCTTTATTCATTCGATCACCCCATTAAACAAATCATGACATAAAACTGATGGGCATCGGGCTCTGCTCCTGCAAGCAATCCAGGAGTGACTTCTGATGCTAACAACTCTAAAGCTCAAGTTTTATTTTACAACGACCTATGTTATCCTTGTTATCACTGCTATCTGTTAATGGATCTATTATTAATAGACCTGCACAATAAACATGTTAGAAACAACACATACAAGCAATTGGAAGGAAATGAAAGAAATGCAACAAAATGCAAGGGAATCTAACTATGCAAATACACTACACTACATGCATGAAAATTAAAATGACTATGGTTATTCCTAGCTAGCAAGTTAATGGTTATGCGATTTGATTAAGTTATATGAAGTGGTGATTTGTGTTATGGCATAGGTATGATATGGTCGCACTATTGGTTTTATGAGTGATGGTTTCGATACATGGTTTGATTAATTGAGTTATATAGTTGATATGCATTATGGTTAAGTTGGCAGTGGAAGGTATGATGCGAGTGGCGCGTTTGACAAGTAATATATGCCAATTCCAATGCATGGTTTAAATGAATGGTTAATGGATTGATGGATGGCGTGTACTAAGGAGTTAATGGAATGGGAATGGAGGCAACGTGCATTTACTGCACGTCATACTTATTCCTTCCACTGGATGCCACCCAAGTCGGGTTATTGTTCAACTTTGTTGTTTTGGTTATGCTCTTATTTTCAAGAAGAAAGGAACCACTCGGCTAACTCGAGTTTTAAGGTGTTTCGATTATAGGTATGAATTTTTGTTTCCATTCATGAGTCTGCTCTGGTTATGAGATAGATATTGGCTCGAATGTATGGGTTGTTCTTTCCTTAAGTATTGCAACTGTGTAAAATTGTGATTTTTGGAATGAAGTGTTTATGGTTTTCTCTGCAATAATGTTGAAGTCACAGTGTTATTGGTCATCCTAGGTGTTAGCAACCATAAAGGCTCATTGTCGTCCTTGTTGGTTTAGTTGGACGGTTTTGTTTGGTCTTGAGTGGTTGGTTGTCTTCACACATTTGTATCACCATACCTAGTATTTTCCTTTTATGGGGTTTAATGGTTGGAAGCGCTTGTGTCACTGTGTTTTGTTCACTTGGGAATTGGGATGTTGTCACTATTAATGGTCATGCAGTGGGTTATATTTCTTTTTCTCAGCCCTATTTTCACCTCAGCATTGTAGTTGGATGACTGGAGAGCCATGAGGGTTATACCCTGTGTGTGTTAAATATCATTACCAGGTTGTTAGAGCTTTGCTCCTCTATTCATATCCTATCATGTCGCGGGATTTGTCACCCTGTCCATGAAATAAATTGCGGTTTTCTCTGTGTATGCATCATTGGTCTCGGAGGTGTTCACCATTGAGAAGATTCAACTTTATTATCCCTATGTTGGCCACAGGGAAAACCCTTAACTCCTCATGTATGACGGTTGAAAAAGAAGACCGTTGTGGCATGTCGGGTTTACTATTGGTTGTTATAGATTGGTATGTATTGTCAACATAGTTGATTACCGGCTTGACCAAAGTTGATTTTATGAAAGTGGTGTTGGTTTTGGCATCTAGTCACTGCAATTGTTATTATTGGGTGGATAAGCTCAGAATGGTTAATTGGATTGGGTTGTTAAATCAAATACATAGTCACTGTCCTTGTGTTTATCAAATTGATAACACAACATTGTTCTTAATTGATCAGTGCACAGTGATGCTTTGTGCCTAATGCATTAGTATGAGTGGCGTTCCTATAAGCATGAATCAATGATTACTGTAACTGTGTTTTTAATGGCCAAATGATTATTGAAATAGGGGTGCTTACAACATTTCCATCCACTACGCATGTATAGTTATTTGATTGCATTGTCCAGAATGGGCACAAGTTTTTACACAGTATGGCTTGGTTGCAATTTGATTAATTTGAGCAATATTGTCGCTGCCTCTTTGTAGTGGATTGATAACTCAGCATGATAGTTTGAGTTAATGATAATGTGACTATGTGTTTAAAATTTTCAAATGAAAATGTTTCATCGTGGTGTTTATGGTATGGTTTCCCACTGTGTATGTTATGGATGTTTTTTTGGGTTATGCACTTAGAGATAGTCACAAAGTTTTTAAATATGGCTTTGTTGTAATTCGATTATTTGTATTATGAGGTTAGGTATGTTTTCACTTCCTTTTTGTGTTAGATGGACAACACAACATTTTGAATGTTTAGAGTCAAAGGAAAATTGGACCTGTACAGTCACATAAATGAAATTGTGTTTCGTCGAATGGTTGTTTATTTCACAACAGAGTATGAGTTGAAGTTGTGATTATTATCAATGTGTTTAATTGGCAAGCTAGGTTCTTTGCAAGATAAATATGGATCATTGTGTTGACTGTCCACTATGTATGCAATTTAATTATTAAATGAATTAAGAGACAGAATCGAGCATAATTTTTATGTCTGCATTTGATGATTGAAATGGTTGGCAGTGGTTGATGAGCAGAGTGGAAGTAATTGACTGTGTATTCATTTGGAAATTGCTCAAATGTTAAAAAAAGAGTTCCCTTACAGATTATTGTAGAATGCACACTGTCCTGTTTGATGACACTGTGTTAAATATTTGATTATGCATAGTGAATTAGTTAATGGACAAACTTGTTTGATTATGCACAGTATTTGTTAATTGGGTCACAATAGTCATTTGGTTGGTGTATTTCCTTGAACAGAATGGTTATATGGATTAGTTAATTAATTTTATGAACAATACCCACTCTCTTTCCCCACCGTTATTTCTCTTTTCTCTAATTACAACCCCATCACCTTCCCACATTCATTTTTCACTCCCTGTTCTAAAATTGATTATAGTTAAGAAGAATTATGTATTGAAGCATTTGGAAGTAGCAATGTCTTGGTTGCATTACAATGATGTTTTCTTTGGTTTACATTAACAGTTGATTGTTTGTTGTCTTTGAGTAGTAACCATGTTATTTCTCCCCTTCATTATATCATGTTTCTCTCAATAAAAATCCCTCGTTTATCCCAACACCCTTTGTTCACCCCTTTCTCATTGACGAATAGTTAAAACAATTTGTATGGATTCGATTGCATGAATCTGATACGTTGCTGAGCCAAAATCTATTTCATATTTTTAAAGAGTTATCATGTATGGTTATTTAAAAGGCTATTTTCTAATCAATCATGCATGCATGAATGAGTTTTTTCAGTTGAGGTAGGCATGGCAGAGGCAACAGAGGGAGAGGTAATTGGAACAAAGGCCCAAGAAGGCCAAGATTCTCCATACACTTTGACATTGTCTCACAAGAGTTAGGCCAGTTGTTTCAGGATGTATTTTTTAATTGGATTGGGCAAGGAGTGGTCCAACCTAGGCTTTAAAGCCTCGCTTTCCAAGTTCCCCAAGCCTTGATATTCCTGTGCCCCCTCATGTTTCATTATAGCCCAAGGTTCCTGAAAATGACGGATGGAAAGAGATTGTCCACCCAACAGTCTCCCAACATCGCGACTAGACCAATTTATCCTTACCTTCTCCCCCTCCTATTAACAATTAGATTTTCCAAGTTTCCCCTGACCACTCGCTAGTGAAGTCCTCCCATGCTAGAAAGAGATTGAAAACTGAGGCCCACCATGCCCCTCACAAAGGAAAATCCATTTCTACCCTTTCCTCACTCTCCAATGGCTCTGACAAATCCATGTCTTCCCGGATTCATTTGAGGGATGACTTTTCACACGTGATCAATGCGACTAGGCCTAAAGGCTCAACGCAGCCAAATGCAAATTCAGGAAAATCGAAGGGTGACAAAAAAAATCAAGGAAATATTTCATCTCATAGTGGGAAATATGGCTTTTGAGTTATTATGTTATTTATTGTTGATGACAGTTGACTTTAGAATTTTTGGACAACATGTTTTATTTAGATATATGAGTGATTCATTTTTGAAAACAATGTCAAGTATAAATGAGATAAATTGTCAAAATGTGCATGTGATGATGGGAGTCACAAGGAGGTGTGTTTTTCTTAATTAAATAGTTATGTTATAATTGTTAAGAGATAAGGGAGTCACAAGGGGTCCCACCTACTAGTTATTATTTATTTATAACCCTTATTGTGATTATTATTGTTCCCCCTAAGTAAAATTTGGTTGAGTCTTTTAATTAACTTAACTAATGAGTTGGTTCAACTACTTCAACCAATTCTAATTTGTTTAAAAGCAAAGGAAAGGGAGGAACAAGAGGAGGATAGAAGGAGAAACATACTAAGGTTTTCTCTTTGAGATTATGTTGAGATAGTTCAATTTTCATTCATTCCTTAATTATCACTAGCCTAATTCTCTTTTATGATAGCAGGGTCTTATTGTAGACAACAACATTCAGGGATGAATTACATCATTCATTCACTTGTTTTTCAGAGGTGTTGATCTATCCTTGATAGTTTGTGTAGACTTGTTTATTTGTGAATTAGTTTTCATGACTGACAAAGGCTATTTTGCAGAGTCGAGTGGGAAGCAATATGTGGCATGCTGATCCAAATTTTAGAGTTCAGTTTTTATTTTTTGTCGGAGGTCCTTTTGTATGTTCCATCGGGGATGTCTAAGTTTGAGTTTGGTCCAAAATTTCTGTACGATATTTTGAAAAGAAAATGACTCTTTGGTGAATTGGAATGAAATAAAGGATTTCTTTATGTCTCATCTATCTTGATTATCATCCTGGTGTATTTACTTCTGTCTTTACATTTATTTCAACAACTACTATGTTCATAAAATCATATAAAAAGTGAATTTCCAGCAAGCTTTTTACTTATAAAAGACTAGCCTAAGCACTAGTAATTAATACTTGTGAGTTAGGATGTTATTTTTGTTGGCTATAAACATAGGGTGATATTCCCGTCTATTTTTCTTTAGCCAAGAAAAATGTGTAAATTCTTGAGTAAGATCATTTCATATCTTTTCCTCAACACCACCCACTCTGAATATCTCAAAGGTACTATACTATAATCTTATCATCTAGAAATATTTTCATTTTCTTTTCAATAATAGAAAGCAACATAGGATTAAATTGTCTCATTTTCTTACTAAAAGGATGAGAGCCTATTTTTAGAGGAATTTTATGTTGAATTACATATGTATCAAAAATCTTGAGGTCTTCATATCACCAGGCAAAAACATCAGCAAATTCCTTCATTATATTTACATACCTGCTCTTCTACTCTTCTGATAATGCTTTGGATAGTTTTATAAACTTTCGATTTGCATCAGTCCCAGTATTTCAATCAACAACCTCTTTTTCCTGACTCTAAATTGAATATTTTTTGGAAATATAATTGTAGTCAAACAGTCTTTCCAGTGGAACTAGAACTTTTGGAATGTGATTTGTCTTTAACTTCACAATTTTATGCCCTGATACCTTATTCTGAAAAGGAACATTCGATAGGATAATTTCCTACATTATCATGATCACTTACAATATAAGCAAGTCTGACCTCCTTGTATAATTGATGATGTTCTCCCCCCAAAATAGGTATGGTAGCATATGTTATATCCATTTTCAAAAATCCACCCACCTTTTTAGCCCAAGACCTAGACAACAACATTCCAAACTTTGGTGGTATATCAACCACTACAATGTCCATAACAACACTCTTCACAGGTACTTGAGACAAAGTTACAACCAAATATTTGATAAATCCTAAACATTTGACTTTTTTAGAGTCAAAAGAATAGAGATCTTCGTAGGGCTTTATGATATCTAACCCTAACTCATTCATAACCACCTTCAGCATAACATTGTGTGAAGCTCCCAAGTCCATGAGATAGTTATGTTGAATTTCATCATGAATGTTTAGGGATATATAAAATGGAGGTGAAGAATCATATCCATTTTCAATATGCGGGCTAATTGTTATAACAGGATTTTCATCTTGCAAATTTATAGTGTCTGAAGATATAACAGGTGATGGAAAAGTATCTAAAGAGATAACAGGTGCAAGGGATTTCAAAACCTTCAAGATAGAATGTTTAAAAGGCTCATTTTTCATTAGCTCTACTAAAGGAACAACAATTTTAATTTTATTTATCTCGTGCTCCAGATTAAAAGGATAAAGTTGTCTTTATGTTTCTTTTACCTCTGAAACACTTTCCTTGATAGGCTATTGATTTTGATCTTATTTTCTTGGCCCCTGCTTGGCTGGAGTATTTGTCTTCTTAATCTGAGTTTGATCATCTATCTTTGAACCACTTTGTTTAGACCTTAAATTATATTTATTTTTTGGCTCGTTCTGAAAAATTTCCTCTTCTTGATCATTAAACTGATTTGATATCAAAGAATCCTCGTATTCCTATTGAGTCAAGTGACTAGTGGGAAGCTCAGTTCCATCTAAATTTGCAGTAGAATTTTCTTGAAAATCATCACTTTCTTCTGTTTCTTCAACTACACTATTTTGTAAAGGGGGGGATCTCCTTTGGTCTTCATGATTCCTTATTTATCTTTGCATAAGATGAGGATAATTTTGTGGTCTTCTGAACTGATTTGGATTCATGTTCCCACCCTCCTGAACAGGTCTATTCAGTTGCTTAGCTTCCAATTTCAATATGGCCAATTCTAATGTTAGAGTCTTCAACATTTTATCCATTTCATCGATTTTTGGATCAGATGTTGTTGTATTGGAAGAATGTGGGGCATCTTATTTATTATTTTTCATGTGTCTGTTAGATTTTGTCTTTAACCCTTTTTTTGTTATAATATTTAACTCTACCTCAATATTTTCCTCCTGCATTGAGATCAAGGTAGAAGACCTTCTTTCTCTAAATGAAAGAGATAATTAAGCATCAAAGGAATTAGCAAAAGTAATTTTACCAGAAGTTTCAGTAGGATTGATTTCATCAGGGACCTTGGTATACATTTTATTAAACCTTTTAGTAAAATATGACACAGACTCACCACTTTTTATTTTTAGGCCTCCAAACTCAGTGGTATAATACAAGTAATCCTTTTCATCTCCCCACTGTTTCAGAAAGGTGTCATCTAAAACATCAATATATGGAATAGAACCTGCAGGAAGACCTCGTAACCATTTTCTTAATTCTCCATATAGACTTTGAACAAACACTCTCATCCAAACATATGATTTCTCTATATTGAAGTTACCTACAAAACTGTAAAAAGAGGCTAAGTGTTCCTCATTAGTAACATCTCCCTCCCCATTGAATCTGGACAAATATTTCATGTAATATCCAGTTGGGAAAGCACTTAATACTTGAGGTAAAACCAAGGGTGTGTATCTAGAAACAATGATATCATCCATTCTATTAATAGCCATGGTGTGAACAACCTAAGGAGGATATTTAGGAGGAGAGGATGGTTATGAAGTATGAGGTGAAGGTGGAGTATGAACCTTAGGAGTTGATGAAGGATGAGAATAGGTATTTGTAGGCTTTATGAATCCATCAATAGAAAGATTATTATTAAATGATTGGATCTCAGGTTCAACTCTTTCAGAAGCGCTTGGCTGAGGAAATGATGTTGATAAGATCTAATTGATTTCCTCCTTATTATACATAGGAAAGTCTTTAATAGGTCTTCCCAAAAAATTCAATTGTTCATCATTTTTATCTTTAATGAGATAAGATAAGGGATTACATTACTCAACTATATGTTCTCCTAATTGAAGAGCTACCTATTCTTCCAAACAAATTTTTTTATGTTTGACTTGTTCTTCAACTTTATCTGAAATAATGGGTTTTTCTTCAACCATGGGAACTGAATATTTTTTAGGAATGACAGTGGATTTTTTAGGAGTAGAAGTAATCTCTTCGGATGAGGACTTACCTTTAGAATATGAATATTGGCCTTGGGTATCTTTTGATTTTCTTAATAATTTTTCTGGATTGGATATGGATGGAGTTGGATTAGGATCCAGTTTGGATCTGGTCACTTTATTTCTTGAATATAAAGATGATATTGAGGCTTTGGTAGGCTCGGACTTCGATCCTTTCACTTATCTTTTAGGAGCTAGAATTACTGCAATGGATTCTCTAGGTGAAATAAAATGCAGTCTAATTCAATCTCTAACTCTTTTCCACCATCAAAATCTATCCCTTCTCAATGTCTTTCTTCCTAGGGAAAGATATCTTCATTCCTTCGTCCCTGACAATGATGCCAAAAGAAAAATATTTTATCCCTAAAGTTGTACTTCACTGCTAAGGGCAAGCTAGGGAACCTTAGTTATTGCAATGGTTTATCAAATTGAGTTTTTTAGGTTGGTTTATGGATCAGATAGTGGGTAATTTGGACAACATATAATGTTGGTTACACTTTTATATCAAGTTTCTAAAACATGCAGCTTAGTCAATGACATTCATTTTGATAAATTAGATAAAATGGAGATAAAACAGAAGAAAACTGCAAGTTTCACAATTTGCTCACTTACAAAGAAGACTCTTGATCCCAAATATCATTTAGAAACAAGAAAGAAACACTTAAACAAAACTCTTGTAACAGGTGAGTAAAGAACAAATATTTGACTGAAATTCAACATGAACATGATAAATCACATGATTTGCAAAAGGATTCAATGCATTCAAGTAAGATAGAAGAAATAACACAAGAATAAGATAGTATAACCATCAAAATGATTTTTCCATTGAGTGAAAAATGTAGTAGATCCCAAGCATTACAATCCAGGTCAAAATGTTCCTTTAGCACCACAAACCTTGAACCCTTAACTCTATCATCTAATTTCTTTTCTATACACAGAGTTGGTTTTCATCACATCCTAAAATCTAGTTATAGTTTTGATTGAGACTTGATATATGGCTAACAAATAGAAATTACATTCCATTTCATTCATTGTATTATAACAAAAACCTAGATATAGGGAAGAGACATTGAACTTAGAGCCAATTCATAACTCCAGAGATATCCTTGTCCTACCAAATAGGATCTTTAGCAACTGATCCAAAGTAGATGTGCTTAAGACTTGATCTTCAAACTTGTATTAGGTCATGACATAAACATGCTTGCAAAACGTCCTTCAATTTCTCGAACTGATTCATCATCTTGTCAAATGGAAGGCTACCAAAAATTGTCATTTCTGATTTCATGAGCTCAAAATTAGAAACAACCTGTATAGTGACATGACCTGGGAAATTGTTCATCATTGAGCAGAATATTGACCTTTAGGATTTTATTGTTCCATCTTATTCGTAAGAACCACATTGCTTTAGTATAGCTTAATAATCATTCTTCTATCTTTCTTTAACAATTCACTTTGTGACTTGTGTTTTTCTTCCAGTCTTTGAACTTTTTCTTGCAGCTTGGAATTCCATATCTCAAGTCTTCTTTTCTCTTGCTCCAATTCATTAATGACCACCTAAAACTCTTCAATCCCCTATTCTCTTGGTTCATCCTCCATTTATGCCTCATCTTCACCTTGATTTTCTTTAAATTTAGGTCTATTCAGATCAATATATCGTTTATGTTTCTTTCCCTTTCTACCATATTTATGCTCCTTTGAGGATGTTTCTTCAATGATTTCTTCTTTCATAGTTTTAGGTAGGCTATATGCTTTTCCTATATATGAATCCTACATTTCTTGTATTTCTGGATTGTAGGTGGGGTCCTGTTCGATTCCTTCATTAGATTGAGAAGATTCAATCTTAGGCAGTGATTGTTTCTTTTCTCCCTTCTTGGTTGTTTTGTTTTTTTTTCTCTTTACAAATCTACTGACCAACTTTCTCTTCTCAAGATTATTTTATGGATTGTCATTCTCCAATATAATCAGATTATCTTCCTTTAGAGAGGGCTTGAATAAATTTCTATACTTAAGTCTGATTTTATTGGTAGGCCAAGTTTCTGGTCTATAAGGGTAGCTAGGAGGATGCTTACCTTTCTTCTTTTTTATCCGTGTTTCCATTGGAAGTTCCTCAACTAATATATCATAATCCTTTATTCTAGGTTCATGTTTTTCCTTTTTCCTATTCTAACAAAAGTTTTCTCTTGCTTGATCTAGTATGCCTTGCTACAGGAAAATCCTCTTCTTTTTCCTTTGTTGCACTCCTTGATGTAATTCCCACTTCCTTTGAAACCCTAGTTTTGTTGTTAGGATTTATTTCTGGTGTTTTTAGAACCTATTCCTCGAACCCTATTGAAAACAATAATTGTTTCAAACTCACCTGAAGTTCACTTAATGCATACATGACCAATATTTTAATCAGACCTTGATGAAAAAGGCTTTTATCACTAGTTTTTGGATTAGCCTGTACCTGTTGAAACACACACTGACACTGAGAGCAGGGCGATGAATCAATGTCTTGAACTTTTGGATAATTTTCACACTTTCTCGGATTACTTAAATTAACTAAATAACATATATGTATTTCAATTACTTATTCATAAATATACATAACAGTTATAAAAACAAAAACTGTATAAAGAAGAATAAATATCATATATTTATTAAAATTGAATAAGTACATATGATACCAATCATCAAACTATTCAACACCAACTGAATAAGAGAGATCCAACTCTTAGATAAAAGACCCATCTTGTAGTTCTCATATCCAACTGAGAAGTGAGGAATTCAACCCTCATAACAAGACCCATCTTGTAAATTGGCACCAACCTGACAAAGAATGAATTTTCATTCAATCCATTGTATTTATATTTGATCCACCGACATGCATCTTTTTCCAACACAAGATTTTGTTTATATAGCCATTCAAAAGGTGTGTGACATTGAAATAATGTGTCTTTCGATGCACCTATTCATTTCAGTAATGCACCTATTCATTTCAGTAATAATAATGTTATTTTAATAATAACTTTCTTCTAGGGATGATTTTAAGGATGGAAATTTGTTTTAAAATGTAGACACTTTGGCGAATCTTACTAATCCTTCATATGCCAACTATAAATGTTCGGCGATATTTTTGTAAAAATATTCAAATTTATAAGGATTTTATATAGTTTTTATAATTTTTTGGCGATTTTTAAGGTAAAATAATTTTATCCTATAGAATTTGGGCGAATCATTTTTAAAATAGCAAATCTCATTTTTGGAAAAACCATGGAAAATTAGCCCATGAGCGAAATTTATCCCCTAAAATCATCCATGATTTCTTCCTTTATTATTATTCATAATCTTTCATATCGTGTTTATTCATCCATTGAGTAAGCAATTAATTCTTCATTCTCCATTTTCAATTCATGTTTCACAATACCATGGAAAAATAAAATGGGTTTTTAAACCGAGGGAAAATACTATTTAACTTTTTGACTTTTTACGTAAATTCATTTTTTTTTCTTTTTATCTTTTAATACTCCTTTTCATGTAAATTTATTTTTTATTTTGAATTTACTTTTTACATAAAGTTACATTTTTCATTATTTTACTTTCATATTTATTTTTACGTAAAAATCCGTTTCCATTTAAGTTTTTCCACTTTTGTGTTTATACTCCATATATTAATATTAATATTCTCCATTAATATTAACTTTTATATCAATATTCTCCATTAATATTTAATCTTCATATATTAATATTAATATTCTCCATTAATATTTAATCCATTTATATTTATCATATTGTAGCTTTCGCGTCTTCCCTTCTTTTCTATATCAATCCCTCTTCCATTTGATCACATTTATGGATCAAATCCTTGATTTGATCCTCAACCAATCCGTGCAAATTCCTTCTTGATCCTTCTTTATAGATTCTATCATTGTGAATTAGCTTCCTCTGCAATTCCTTCGATTCCATCCTCTAGTTTCTTCGACCTCCATTATAGAATGTATCTATCCTTTATCGTTGATTCCTATATTCAGGTCCTTAAAGTCCTTTCACTAGGTCCCTGTCTTCATATGGCCGTGAACTATAACCAAGTGCTTCTCCAGAAGCGCTTATTGTTCAAACTGTGCTAACTTCATCCAGGCGCTCAGTAGGTTTCATATGATCAATGACTATGCCCTTAGATTGTGGCCTAAGCACTAATCACTCACGCTTACCACATAACAAAACTCGTAACCCAGGGCTACACAATTGAGTGCTAGCAATGTCTATCCTAACTTAATCAACAGTGTGGAATTAATCATTTGTTGGAAGGACGGTCCCCGTCATTTCGGGGGCTGGGTTCCTAGCTCTTATCTCAATGTTGTGGACCCTGAAATATGCCTCTAACTAACATGTGATTTTGCGATTGATGGCCCACAATATTTCGTGGGGTCTACCCCATATTAAACTCTTCGTACCTTTGTTATGAAAAATATTTTTCCACCGTTGATCGTACTTGTGTTCGAATGGATGGATCTACATCACATTGTTTTTCACCACCATTAAATTTAAGAAAATGTTTTAATCCAGGATTGGATGGATGGTTGAATTTATTCTGCCTTCTACCATGAGATCTGATGATCCTGATTCAAACTCTTTGAGATCCGATGATTAGCATCGATCTAACTCTACACCACATGATTTTGGACTTCTCCTCATTCTAACGGTCGTCTTTTATTCAATATTGATCGGATTGTCCCTGTGTTTAAGATATGTATCTATATTTTGCAAAACTCTTCTTCAACAATTTATCCTTAGATTTGTTTATTCCTTCATCTTCAATTGGGCATTCCAATATTCACTTAGATCTATATCCCTTACTCAAGTTCAGACTTGCATGAAATCGAGTTCATTGACCCTTACAATGGTCAATGGTCTCTATATCACTTTCTTAGAATTCATCTTATTGAATGGGGTTTGTCTCTTCAAAATATAGAGTTGATCCAACCTGTATATGGAAAAAATTAATTATGATCTCCTCAAACTATAGGTAACCACATTAATGGATGCCCTTTTACATAGGCTTTTATATGCCTCATTGATTTACATTAAATTAAAGACCTCTTTTTCTCTGTCTATGGCCCAATTTTCTTTTTAATGGCCACTCTCTCTATCCTATCCTAATACAATTACCTCATAACCTCTTTGTAATCTTATACATCACAATGTAATATTCCATCAGTAGAAATATCTCCAAGACAAATCACTGTTTGACTTGAACCTTCAACATCCTCAACATTCTCATTCTTGCTTAGGTTCACACTAGTGAACTCCTTCATCTTTCTCCATCTTTATAATAGCTTCAAACAATTGTTCCTTTGCACTATTTCTTATCACATAAAGTTGTCAAGGTCATAGGAAAACCAAGTCTTTTTTTGCACAGGTAACGTCCAAGCGCAACATTCAAAAGAAGTCTATTTTGGGCTTGAAATACAAGTAGCGGGCGGGTCTATTTTTCAACGGCAGAGATCCCAAGAGCAGCTTAGATCAAGTGCCACACATCCTTCAGATATGACGGTGGTGTTTTACTTCAGGTTTCGGGACTTTTAGCTTCTCCCCTCTCACCTTCATCTGGAGTGTCTTCTCCAGAAGTCCACTGATCTCTGCTGCATGTCCTTCCATATCTGATGGCAGTATTTTACTTCTAGAATTCGGGTTTCAGGAGTTTTAGCTTCTCTCTTCTCGCCTTCATCCAAAGTGTTTTCTCTAGAAGTCCACTTAGCACTATCGTGTGTCCTTCCACATTGGAAGGTCATGATCCACTTCAGAGCTTCAGTTCTATATGCAGACCCCCCCCCCAAGCTCTGAAGTGACCAGTTATGTGGTGCCCTCATCAGTCATGAAACGTGGCATACATCTAGCGCTGACACATGGCACTCATCTCCAACATTTTTGGGCATGTCATCCTCCTATTTTCAAGTGACACATGTCTCCCCTCCATCCATGACAGATCAACATAGTGACGTCAGGCCGCCACGTCAGTTGTGGGAGATCATCCTCTAGGAAGTATTCTTGTTCAAAATTAGTTCCATCTCCAAGCGTATTTTTAATGGATCCTAGAGTTGGCGGACGAATAAACTTTAGCGGTGACGCTAAATTTAGTAGGTTCTCCTAGATTGCAGATCATGACCAGATCGACGACCACGCTTCATTTCAGAGATGCAACATGCTCGGGAATTAAAATCCTTGAGCGGGATGAAATCTAAACCATGGTATTGCAGGAAATCTACGTGGAAGAAGGTGGTGAGTTTCAGGCCCAAAAGAGGTGTGGGTCCAAACCTATTTCGATGGCCTCGAAATCACGTGCTCATTTAGCGTCGAATCCAATAGCAGCACATGGTTTCCCCCTAGTCGTCGAGCCTCGTAGAGATCCCGAGGATAAATTGGTTAATGAACAAGGAATGGTAGTTGAAACCTCGGTTCACTCCATAAATGAAAAGCATGGAGGGTCTGGCCATGGAGACAGAACTGTCAACCCAAGGTACCATGAGGTACAGTTTTTTCCTGCATGTCCATGTTTATATGAGCTTTCATCTGAAAGAAGGATACATAGATGGAAAAGCCTTGGACATGATGGCCAACTCGCGCTCCTAGAGGTTGTCCATTGTTTTGGGTATAAATACTTCAGTTGAAGAATATGTTATGGTCAATGGTTGAGCAGAGCTCCCTATTTTGTAATAGTTTGATAACAGAGTTGTTCTCTGGTTATGTATGAGACCTGAGACTTTCTCATTAATAGAATTCATCTTCTTTCATCATCTTGTTTTCTCTTGTGATGAAACACTCATGCATGGATGATCAATACGAGTTATTGTAATGGTATTGTAATGGAGGTTTTATTATAATGTTGGTGTGACCTGTTTCAGTATTTTCCTTCGTTGTATTATTTCCTCCTATGCTGAAATGCTCATGCATGGATGATCCAGACGAGTTTTTGTAGTCTCATGGTAATGGAGGTTTGATTATTATGTTGATGTGATATATTTTAGTGTATGAAACTTAAGTTCAAGAGTGCTCTTGTGCCTGAGTTTTTCTTCACCAAGTTGCTTGAAGGTCAGATGCTCATGGCAGACTTGTCCACTCTCCTCACTAAGTCTTCCTCCTTCTCACCTTTATCCTTATACCACCGACTGAAGTTAATGAGGAACTCATTTCCTTATGCATTTCTTGTCTAGTTTCTGTGTTAAAATATTCTTGTACCGAGCTTTGTCCATTTTACCTCCACTCATAAACCTACCTCCACAAACATTTTGATGGGTATTGGGCTTATCCTCTTGCAGTATGAGGGTGACTCTCAGTGCTAACATTCATGGTGCCACTGTCGAGGAATGAATTGAAGACATTTCACTGGGATTGAATGACAAATAAATTATGATTCTGAAGGTGCATCAGAAATTAGTACCTTGAAGATTGTAACTTGCACCTAGCGAATCCATTGTTTCAGTTGTGGCTCCCAAAGGTAGACACACGAGGTCTACTCCAAAAATACCTCTGGAAACACCTGAATCTGACCCAAAAAATATTATCAAGAAAGGAAATATTTCTCAAGAAGGCTTTTCAGCTGTTGTTCCACATTGAAAACCTCTCTGGGAAGAACGACATTGTAGAGATCTAGTTTTAGATGGTGAACTAAAGTTGGACATATTATTCTAACTACTCATATTTCACCATGGTGACTCCACTAGTTTGAAATGGATAATATTTTAGCTCAGAGGTATGACTTCTATGATTTTTCAAAAATAGTTGGTTTCCCTAATACATTGCCTAGTAGAGATGAATGGGAAAGTAGACTTCCTAAATTTCAAGGAAAAGAGTGGGAGGTACAAGCTGAACACTTGTTGGATTTTCATGATTTTATTCATCAACTTCATATTGTGCATGAAGATGTTCAGATAAATCTTTTCAAGTGTTCATTAGAGCAGATTGCTCACGATTGGTGTTGATCTCTTCCAATTGCAAGTATCAGCTCCTTGACAGGTTTTCATGTAGCTTTTAATTCATTTTGTAAAGAGTATTTTTCAGCTGAATGTCTTTTTGAGGGATTTTGTGATGAGTTTTCTTTTCTCCATAAAGATTATTCTAGTCATGAAATCCTGATTTGTGATGAATCATTTATTGTAGAAGAAAACATTTACCATGAAGATCATGAGGTGTTGAATGATATTCATTATGATAGAAATAACACAGAAACATCTGGCATCATATCAGATGTATCTATTGTTTTAAATATTCATGAAGATCAACATGTCTCTTATGATGTCGAAGAACAAGTGTATTCCGCAGTAGATATTTCTCCTGAATATGAAGCTGAGATAGATGATAAGCTAGTTAAAAAAACTAGGGAAGATTCCTCTCTGTTTTTTCCTAGATTTTCAGAATTGAAGGCAGATTTTTTTTGCTTCTCTTATGAAGAAAATGTAGAGGATATTTTTGTCCTTGAAACAAATGTTTTTGGCAGCCCTGATTATGATGAAGAAGTGGTTTTGAATATTGACAAAAAACAACCATTTTTTTATGAATATCCCAGTGAAGATGATAAAGAGCAGAGCTTCTTCATGCCTTCTTTGGAACCTCATAACATGGTTTTTGTATATGATGATTATGAATCTAATCCTTGGGAGGGACATGGAGGAGAAAAGGAAGAGCTAAATGTGCAACTTATCTCCTATCCAACACTTGCAAATGAGAAAATATTACCTTGGATTAGCCAACCTACATCAATCCTTTATCCACCTATACACTCTGAGAACATCAAACAACAAGTGAGAAATAATGAAGTAAAGGAGGTAATTTCTTACCAGTTTAGGCCTTATTATAAATTTTATGACCCCGTGGGGTTATATATGGAGTTGATTTTTCCAAAAGCATTGTAGCCTGCAAAATTATTCATCTTATCATCATTTGGGGGTATTGTCAGTGTTCCAAAACATGTTTTCATTCTGATGTCATACTTCCCTTACCTTTTATGGATCATTTGCAGTGAAAAGAAGAATTATGTAACCAAACAGTTTGGGTGGCTATGGTGGAAGTTTGTTTTCACCTAGCACATTGTAAAAATCAGTTAGTTTAGGATTGTACATAAATAAACTCCATATGGAGAATGTATGTTTGTTTACTTTTTAAGTTGAGTAGTGTGCATATCAGCCTGTTGTTTTCAGCAAAATGTATTTGAGATCGACTCCACAACCCAACAGCTAAGGCACTTGAACTACTTGTTCTTGGCATATCACAGAGAGCATGCCATCCCCTATGGAGCCAAATGTTATCACATAAAGTTGTCAAGGTCACAGGAAGACCAAGCCTTTTGTTGAACAGGTAACATCCAAGCACAACATTCAAAAGAAATATGTTTCGAGCTTGAAATACAAGCAAGGGGCGGGTCTATTTTTCAATGACGGAGATCCCAGGAGCAGTTCAGATCAAGCACCACACGTCCTTCAGATTTGACGGTGGTGTTTACTTCAGGAATTTGGGTTTCGAGAGTTTTATATTCTCCCCTCTCGCCTTCATCCGGAGTGTTTTCTCCATAAGTCCATCGATACCTGTTGCGTGTCCTTCCAGATCTGACGGTGGTGTTTTACTTTGGGAATTCAAGTTTCGAGAGTTTTAGCTTCTCCACTCTTGCCTTCATCCAGAGAGTTTTCTCTAGAAGTCCACTGATCTCTATTGCATGTCCTTCCACATCAGACGATAATGATTCACTTTGGAGCTTCAGTTCTATATGCAGATCATCCCCCCCCGAAGATCTAAAGTTCCCAGGTATGTGGCACCCTCATCAGTCATGACATGTGGCATCCATCTAGTGATGACACATCACACTCATGTCTAACATTTTTGGGCATGTCATCCACCTATTTTCGAGTGACACATGTCACCCCTCCATCCACGATAGGTTAGGATAGTGACATTAGGTCACCATGTCATCTTTGGGAGATCATCTTCCAGGAAGTATTCTTGTTCAAAATTAGTACCATCTCCATGCGCATTTTTAATGGATCCTCGAGTTGGCAGACGGATAAACTTTAGCGGTGGCACTAAATTTAGCAGGTGCGCCCAAATCATAGATTGCGACCATATCAATAGACACACTTCATTTTGGGGCCGTAACATGCTCGGGCATTAAAATCCTTGAGCGGGCCGAAATCTAAACCATGGTATTGTGGGAAAGCTATGTGGTGGAAGGTGGTGAGATTCGGGCCCAAAAGTGGTGTGGGTCCAAACCACTTTTGACGACCTCAAAATCACATGATCATTTAGCGCCAAATCCAATAGCATCACATGGCTTCCCCCTAGTCGTCAAGCCTCATCTTGATCCCGAGGAGAAATCAGCTAATGAACAAGGAATGGTAGTTGAAACCATGAATCACTCCATAAATAAAAAGCATGGAGGGTCTGGCTGTGGAGACAAAACTGTCAGTGTGAGCTACCACAAGGGACGGGTTTTTCCTACAGACCCATGTTGATCTGAGATTTCTTCTGACATAAGGATACAGAGATGGAAAAGCCTTGGACATGATGGCCATCTCGCGCTCCTAGTGGTTGTCCATTGTTTTGGGTATAAATACATCAGTTGAGGAATATGTTATGGTTGATGGTTGAGCATATCTCCCTATTTTGTAATAGTTTGATAGCAGAGTTGTTCTCTAGTTATGTATGAGACCTTAGACTTTCTCATTAATAGAAGCCAACTTCTTTCATCATCTTTTTTTCTCTTGTGATGAAACACTCATGCATGGATGATCCAGACGAGTTGTTATAGTGGTATTGTAATGGAGGTTTGATTATAATTCTATTGTGACCTATTTTGGTATTTTCCTTCATTCTCTTGTTTCCTCTTATGATGAAATTATCGTGCATGGATGATCCAGATGAGTTGTTGTAGTCGCATGGTAATGGAGGTTTTATTATTATGTTGTTGTGATATATTTTAGTGTCTGAAACTTAAGTTCAAGAGTGCTCTTGTGCCTGAGCTTTTATTCACCATGTTGCTTGAAGGTCAGATGCTCATGGAAGACTTGTCCACTCGCCTCACTAAGTCTTCCTCCTTCTCACCTTTATCCTTATACCACTGACTGAATTTAATGAGGACCTATTTCCTTATGCATTACTTGTCCAGTTTCTGTGTTACAACATTCTTGTACCGAGCTTTGTCCATTTGACCTCCACTCATAAACCTAACTCCACAAACATTTTGATGGGTACTGGGCTTATCCTCTTGCAGTCTGAGAGTGACTCTCAGTGCTAACACCATCTCTTTGTCCTCATCATTTGTTTAGACTTCCTATGTATTCAACATAATTTAAATTTTGTGATGTCATGACTTATAGTTTATCCTTTGATACCACTCATCAATCATATCCTTTGTATTTCTTGATTGTCCATGTTTGATTCATGTTTCCATCAATGGAAACACACAATCAATAATTCCAACAATCTCCCCCTTTGGCATTGAGGGAAACATATATGTAAAACAAATGAGTTTGTACCTTTTCTCCCCTATCACTGATATCATATTCAAATTGGGAGATTGAATTTTTTTTTACTGATGCCAAATTTGTTTTACTGCTTCTCTCCCCCTTTGATATCAATGACAAAGAGGGAAACTCTTACTAGTTCTATGCCCCTGTGAATGTGCCAACTGCTATCTTAGTCTCTTGGGATTTTGTGTTCAAATACGTAGTCTTCTTGATACCAACTTTTGTAGTGATCAAGTCTTTTAAACTTAATCCAATGAATTCCTCATTTGATGACCAAATTAAATATTCCCCCTGATTTTTTACTATTTCATAGGATTTTATTGTCCTCCCCTTTTTTCATAAAGGACAAGGGTGTGAATCTTACTGATATTCTTGATTTGCCTCTTATTCTTCTTGATATTCTGATATTTCATAGGAATACCAATCAATCATTTACAGTGATACCAAATGATGATTACCAATTGATAGATACCAATTAATTTAATTTCCATTTTATAACCAATTGTTAAGGTATGTTACCAATTTCAGTTACACTTACCACTAGTTATAGATATTTACTTAGCTTTATCCACTTATTACATATTATCATGTATTCTAATGTCTAATAACATATATATGATGGCTATTAGGGCCTAATAGGACCCCTCAACAGGGGCCCATTTTCCACTTTCTTCTTTCTTATTGTACCCAAGACCAGTTTTGTCACTGGTTGGTCTTTGACTGTTCCAAATCCTATCTAGGATAACTGAGTTGTTCTGGAATTGGACATTTTCTTTTGTATTTTCATTCTTCTTTTTGAGGTTGACAACTTCCAATTCCAGCATATGACATGATTCTTCCTTTTTATTCAACTAGATCTTCAAGGCTTCTTCAATTTCCTTAGCTTCCTCAAGTTGATTCTTTAGACTGATGACCATTTATTTTGTTTCTTCTAAGACTTATCTGCATTTATTAGGCTTGTCATATGTCTTCATCTCTTTCACTTCTTTTGTTAGATCAACAACTTCAGTCTTCAATATTTTGATCTCTTCTTCTTTCTCTTCTAGCTAAATCTTTTGTTCATGCTCTTCATGGTTATTTATGTTAGATTGATCTAATTGTTGTTGTAGAAACACATCTTTCTTTTGAAGTTTATCGAATTCTTCTAGAGTAAACATAATTTTGTATTCAAGATGGTTAAGAGCCTCCCTGGGAACTTTAATATATAAAAAATTTCCTGGTTCCATACAAATATCTTCTAATGCAACTATAACATCAGTCTTAAGATTCAATAGTTTTTCTTCAACGATTACTAAGGTATGCATAATTTCCTTGATGGAGTTATCTTCTTCATTGATGACTGGGTATCGCATTAATTTCTTGATGGATTTGTCTTCTTTATTGATGACTGGGGATCACATTAATTTCTTGATGGATTTGTCTTCTTTATTGATGAATTGGGATTTCATCAACTCCTTCACGGAGTTGTCTTCTTTATTGATGACTGGGGATTGCATCAATTCATTGATGAAGTTTTCTCCTTTTGTGTTATGTACTTTAATTTCTAATAGGAATTATCCACCTGGAGCAATAATACTTTAGCAGAGGTGCAGTATCCCATATTTTCTTTGACTTGGTCTCACAATCCATTCTGGATTATTTTTAATGCCATTGAATTGTTTCTCTTTGCTTCTTTTGCAGTTTTTTTTTTTTTTTTTGAGGTAGTTAAGTACCAAGGCTTACATACTAATAAGTCCCAAACGCAAGATCCTCCTGACTTCAGATACCTTTTGTTGCACCTCTTTCGTCACCTTAGTGAGAAAAATAGAGGTGCTTTCAAGCTCAGTTGGGTTTGCTGAGCAAGACAGCTGCAAGGAAAAGGGTTAGAAAAAGAAATATAAAACAACAACTAAGAATTAAACTAAGAAATAAAACAACAACTAAATTTATAAGCATAGGGACATATAGACAAAAAGAACAATGAGACCCATGTCACCAATGATAAGGCTGATATTAGTGAAAGAAAACACCGAGAAGCAAGGGGACTATGAGTCCCTTCTTCCTCCAAGGGAGGGCTCTTGGACCCCCACAAGTAAGCTCTTCTTACAACTTTGAAAATGAAAATGAAAATGGTGAAACAATTCTTTGCTAATCCACTCAAGGGGTGAGATGGATTGCCCCAAAGCAATGATGCAAGTATACTCTTGGCAAGGATAGAAGAGTCCTCAAGATAATAGTGGCAGCATAACTTTTCTATGAAATTCCTTGAAAAATGAAGTGTATCCATGGCCTTTTTATAGCATTCCTTTGAGATATTGTTCAATTAGTTTGTAGTGTGTAAAGAGGCTAATTAAGGCATTTCTAGGTCTTTGACCAACCATTCAGTCGAATCCAGTCCAGATTTGAGTGTCAAATTAGCTTGGAAGCTGAACCAGAAGTGGGTCGGAGGCCGACCACTCTCATAGATGCACTATTTCTCAGGTGTGTGACTTTTTGCAACAACAGTCACGCATCGTGCACATGTGCATGAATCTTGTGTTTCTGTTTCATGCATGTGCGCGCGCGCCCAGTGTCTTCATACCGCCCTTCAATTTTTCACTATTTTGTATAGTTTTTGACCCTTTATGAATGCTTTTGTGTTAATTCAAGTCCATGGATGACTTCATAACTGTTTGACGATGCTGAATTCTTGTAACCATTTGCGGATGAAATTTCAGTGATAACACCTTTTCATTATTTCCTTCCATATAGAGTAGTTTGTTCCATCAAATAAGGGAGCTTAATTTGTGGAGAGAGCCACTTGCTTACCCATTTGTGTGTTTAGGAGGATATTCCTTCCACTGATTAGAAAATTTTTCTTGAAGAAAACTTGGATCTAATACTAATTGTTGAAACACACACTGACACTGAGAGGGAGGGGGGTGAATCAGTATCTTGAACTTTTGGATAATTTTCACACTTTCTCGGATTACTTAAATTAATTGAATATCATATATGCATTTAAATTTCTTATTCATAAATATATTTAACAATTATAAAAACACAAACTATATAAAGAAGAATAAATATCATATATTTATTAAACTTGAATAAGTACATATGATACCAATCATCAAACTATTCAACACCAACTGAATAAGAGAGATCCAACTCTGAGAGACCCAGCTTGTAAATAAGCACCAACCTGAAAAAGAATGAATTTTCATTCAATCCAGTGTATTTATATTTGATCCACCGAGATGCAGCTTTTTCCAACACGGTATTTTTTTATATAGTCATTCAAAAGGTGTATGACATTGAAACAATCTGTCTTTCAATGCACCTCTTCATTTCAGTAATAATAATGTTATTTTAATAATAACTTTATTCGTTTATTATTATTCATAATCATTCATATCATGTTTATTTGTCCGTTGATTAAGTAATTAATTCTCCATTCTCCCTTTTCAATTCACGTTTCACAATACCATGGGCAAATACCATGGGTTTTTAAACCAAGAGAAAATACCATTTAACTTTTCAAATTTTTAAGTAATTTTTTTTTTTCTTTTAATATTTTAATACTCCTTTTCATGTAACTTTATTTTTTATTTTGAATTTATTGTTTACATAAATTTACATTTTTCATTATTTTACTTTCATATTTATTTTTACAGAAAAATCTGTTTCCATTTAACTTTTTCCATTTTTGTATTTATACTCCATATATTAATATTAATATTATCCATTTGTTGAGCCCTTCGTTTTTGGTTAGAAGCTGTGCAAGGAGGACTACAATCCCAATTTTGGGTCAAACACGAGTTGTGCAAGCCACAAAGAAGCTGGACAGTTGAGCAAGTAAAGAAATAGAAAATGGTTGCGAAAAGGGACAACGCAACACCAACAAGGCAAAAGAAGTTATAATAGAACAAGAACAAGAAAGCACATGAAGTATAAATCCATAAGATCCCAATCAGCCTATATGTATGAGATGCATATGATTGTAAAAGGGTTGGGTATGGTTGGGTGTAGTTGGTTGGTTATTGGGTTTTTTCATAGATGGTATAGAGGGCGTAGACAGATTAAGGTTCTGTGATTGTAACTTGTATACAGTTTTTGGGGAAAGGGGTAGATAGATCTATGTGACATGAGTCCGGAGCCATAAGCTAGTAACAGGGTATTGATTTGTATCTCTGACATTATATCCAAGAATCTCTTTTGATAATATATGGAAGGACCTAAAATTTTGAAATTACTATGTCATTATGTGTGTACGCTTATGAATTGTCTCCTTACAGTACTTCTTTATGTTTGATAAGATCAATGTGTTGTCTGTGTTTATAAATTCTTCCCCAACTTGATTGTATTTATTTCCCGTATGTATGTATTTAGATCTATGTTGTGGTTAGTCTGTCTTGCGCAAGGTTATGGTGAATCTTGATTATTTTGTAAACCCACCTAAGTATGCTCCTTGCCCTTCCCTATATTCTTGTCTTGGTTGCGCTTCGGGTGAGACTTATTCTCTTCGGAGGAGATGAAAATGCCATTTCTCTAGACTACTCGGTGTCTTTTGTTGGTAACCTGAGAAGGACCCTGGTCTGATCAAATTTGCGACAAAAAAATGGTTCTGTTGCCGGGACCTATGTTAAAAGGGAACCTGTAAGGAGAATTCTTCCACGGATTCATCGATCCGATATACACCATTGGTGGGAGAGAAATTGTGACGCCTTCATAAGGAAAGAAACGTAGCTGAGAGGAAAGTATGTGAAAGATACACAGGAGGTTGTCTTTTATTTAGAAAGATCAAGTGACCAGTATGAGATATTATGCATTAAGTTCCCAGAAGAAATTTTCCACTGGATAGTTAGGCTCCAAGAAACTCCAGAATTCCAAGAACGAGTCAAGAAGACCTATGCTTGGGATACATAAAATATTGCAGCACTTCATCAACTGGATCGTCTAGTAATGTGATCGATTGATTTCTGGGTCAATACAACATTAGAAGGATACATTATCAAGTTTGCAGCTGAGAATCATTAGTCTTTTTCAAGGGAAGAAGCGGATTTCAAGAAAGACAGAAGGGGAAGATTGTTTAGAGAAATCCCCATGTGGATTAAGGTTTTCTTGATGGAGGAGGGGATGTTGACTATGTGCCCGACTGAGATGGCAGCATAAACACCCTCGCTTGGGGTGGGGTGAGTTTGGGGTGGAATCATGGCCTGAGAGAGGGGAGAGGGTTCTTTGACAAATGGGGGAGAAACAAGAAATGGACTCAAGGGATGAGCAAGCCTTGAAAAGAGTCGCCATAGTTGAGAAGTGGTGGCGTTGTTTGGAACCAAATATTCTCTGGATTCAAGTCACAAATATTCTTCGGATTCAAGTCATGGGCAATGGAACCGAATGTTGTAATCGAGGAAATTGAAGCAGACATCCAAGAGGGAGACTACATCATGAAATATATCAAGAACACACACATAACCCAACAAGAAGAGATAATTTAAGCAAGGAATTTCATTCCAAGTTTGTATTCCATCTTTAAGGTTATTTATATAGATGAATGGTTGGAGCGGTTACACCCGCTCCAACTTATCCTTTCTTTAGTTACACTTACCACTAGTTATAGACATTTACTTAGCTTTATTCACTTATTACATATTACCATGCATTTTAATGTCTAATAACATATATGTGATGACTATTAGGGCCTAATAGGACCCCTCAATAGGGGCCCATTTTCCACTTTCTTCTTTCTTGTTGTACCCAAGACCAGTTTTGTAACTGGTTGGTCTTTGACTGTTCTAGATCCTATCCAGGATAACTGAGTTGTTCTGAATTGAACAATTGCATTTTTCTTTTCATTCTTCTTTTTTAGATTGACAACTTCCAATTCCAACATGTGACATGATTCTTCCTTTTTAGTCAACTGGATCTTCAGGGCTTCTTCAATTTCCTTAGCTTCCTCAAGTTGATTCTTTAGACTAATGACCATTTCTTTTGTTTCTTCTAAGACTTATGTGCATTTATTGGGCTTTTCATATATCTTCATCTCTTTCACTTTTTTTTTTAGATCAACAACTTCAGTCTTCAATATTTTGATCTCTTCTTCTTTCTCTTCTAGCTAAATCTTTTGTTCATGCTCTTCATGGTTATTTATGTCAGATTGATCTAATTGTTGTTGTAGAAACACTTATTTCTTTTGAAGTTTATACAACTCTTCTAGAGTACACACAATTTTGTATTCAATATGGTTAAGAGCCTCCCTGGGAACTTTAATATATAAAACATTTCATGGTTCCATACAAATATCTTCTAATGCAGCTATAACATTAGTCTTAAGATTCAATAGTTTTTCTTCAACGATTACTAAGGTATGCATAAATTCCTTGATGAAGTTGTCTTCTTCATTGATGACTGGGTATCACATTAATTTCTTGATGGATTTGTCTTCTTTATTGATGACTGGGGATTTCATCAATTCCTTCTTGGAGTTGTCTTCTTTATTGATGACTGGGGATTGCATCAATTCCTTGATGAAGTTGTCTTCTTCTATGTTATGTACTTTAATCTGATAGGAATTATCCACCTGGAGCCATAACACTTTAGCATAGGTGCAGTGTCCCATATTTTCTTTGACTTGGTCTGAGAGTCCATTATGGATTACTTTTAATGCCATTGAATTATTTCTCTTTGCTTCTTTTGCAGTTTTGGATTTGTTCTTTAAGGTAGTTAAGTACCAAGGCTTACATACTACTGAGTCCCAAATGTTAGATCCTCTTGAATTCAGATACCTTTTCATTCTTTCCCTCCATAAAGAGTAGTTTGTTCCATCAAATAAGGGAGTTTGATTCGTGGAGAGAGCCAATTGTCCACCCATTTGTGTGTTTAGGAGGATATTCCTTCTAGTGATTAGACTGTATTGCTTGAACAAAACTTGACTCTAATAATAATTGTTGAAACACACACTAACACTGAGAGGGGGGGGTGAATCAATATCTTGAACTTTTTGATAATTTTCACACTTTCTCGGATTACTTAAATTAATTGAATAACATATATGTATTTAAATTACTTATTCATAAATATCTTTAACAATTATAAAAACACAAACTATATAAAGAAGAATAAATATCATATATTTATTAAACTTGAATAAGTACATATGATACCAATCATCATACTATCCAACACCAACTGAATAAGAGAGATCCAACTCTTAGATAGAAGACCCAACTTGTAGTTCTCATATCCAACTGAGAATTGAGGAATCCAACCCTCATAACAAGACCCAGCTTGTAAATAGGCACGAACCTTAAAAATAATGAATTTTCATTCAATCCATTGTATTTATATTTGATCCACCGAGATGCATCTTTTTCCAACATAGTAATTTTTTTATATAGTCATTCAAAAGGTGCATGACATTGAAACAATGTGTCTTTCAATGCACCTCTTCATTTCAGTAATAATAATGTTATTTTAATAATAACTTTATTCCTTTATTATTATTCATAATCCTTCATATCATGTTTATTCATCTATTGATTAAGTAATTAATTCTCCATTCTCCCTTTTCAATTCACGTTTCACAATACCATGGGAAAATACCATAGGCTTTTAAACCAAGAGAAAATACCATTTAACTTTTTGACTTTTTACGCAAATTCATTTTTTTTCTTTTTATCTTTAATACTCCTTTTCATGTAACTTTATTTTTTATTTTGAATTTATTGTTTACATAAAGTTACCTTTTTCATTATTTTACTTTCATATTTATTTTTACAGAAAAATCTGTTTCCATTTAACTTTTTCCACTTTTGTATTTATACTCCATATAGTAATATTAATATTATTCCATTTGTTGGTCCCTTCATTTTTGGTTATAAGCTGCCCAAGGAGGACTACAGTCCCAATTTTGGGTCAAACATGAGTTGCTCAAGCCACAAAGGAGCTGGACAATGGAGCAAGCAAAGAAATAGAAAACGGTTGCGAAAAGGGACAGCGCAACACCAGCGAGGCAAAAGAAGTTACAACAGAACAAGAACAAGAAAGCATGCAGAGTCTAAAGCCAAAAGATCCCACTCAACCTATATGTATGAGATGTATATGATTGTAAAAGGTTTGGGTATGGTTGGGTGTAGTTGGTTGGTTGTTGGGTTTTTCCATAGATGGTATAGAGGGCACAGACATATTAAGGTTTTGTGATTGTAACATGTATACAGTTTTGGGGGAAAGGGGTAGATAGAGCTCTGTGACATGAGTTCGGAGCCAGAATCTAGCAACAGGGTATTAGTTTGTATCTCTGAGATTGTATCCAAGAATCTCTTTTGTTAATATATGGAAGGACCTAAAATTTTGAAATTATTGTGTCATTCTGTGTGTATGCTTATGAATTGTCTCCTTACAGTACTTATTTATGTTTGATAAGATCAATGCATTGTCTCTGTTCAGAAATGCTTTCTCAACTTGATTGTTTTTATTTCCCGTATGAATGTATTCAGATCTGTGTTGTGGTTAGTCTGTCTTGCGCAAGTTTATGGTGAATCTTCAAGATTATGGAAACCCACCTAAGTATTTTCCTTGCCCTTCCCTATCTTATTTTCTTGGTTTCACTTTGGGTGAGACTTCTTCTCTTCGGAGGACATGAAAATGCTAGTGCTCTAGAATACTTGGTGCCTTTTGTTGGTAACTTAAGAAGGACCCTGGTCTGATCAATTCCGCGCCAACAAAATGGTTTTGTTGTCAGGACCTGCATTAAAAGGGAACCTGTAAGGAGAATGCTTCCACAGATTCACCGATTCGATATTCACCAGTGGTGGGAGAGAAATTGTGACACCTTCATAAGGATAGAAGTGGAGTTGAGAGGAAAGTCTTTGAAAGATACACAGGAGGTTGTCTTTTATTCAAAAAGATCGAGTGACTAGTACGAGATATTATGGGTTAAGTTCCCAGAAGAGATTTTCCACTCGATATATAGGCTCCTAGAAGCTTTGGAATTCCAAGAACGAGTCAAGAAGACCTGTGCTTGGGATACCGAAAATATCGTAGCACTTCATCGGTTGGATCATTCAGTAACGTGAGTGATCGATTTCTGGGTCAATACAACATTAGAAGGATACAATATCGAGTTTGCAGCTGAGAATCATCAGTATTTTTCACGAGCAAATGTAGATTTCAAGAAAGATGCAAGGGAAAGATTGTTGAGATAAATCCCCTTGTGGATTAAGGTTTTCTTGATGGAGGAGGGGATGATGACTATGTTCCCAAATGAGATCGCAGCATAAACACCCTCTCTTGGGGTGGGGTGATTTTGGGGTGGAATCATGGCATGAGAGAGGGGAGAGGGTTCTTTGACAAATGGGGGAGCAACAAGAAATGGACTCAAGGGATGAGTGATCCTTGAAAAGAGTCGTCATAGTTGAGAAGTGGTGGCATGGTAAGATAAATAAAACAGTAAAATGGTCTGATAAGTTGTGGAAATAAGTCAAACCAAGAGAAGTCAAGAAAGGACAGATGGAAGAGTTGCGAAAGATGAGAATACAGGAAAGACTGACAAGTCAAAGATTGAATGAGAGAGAAGCGTAGAGAGAAAGAAGTCCCCAAGAGGGTGGAAAAGAAGGATAAGGTGTAGAATTCTGAGAAAAGGAAGTCGGCATGGATCTTGAGGAAGAGAGAGAATATTTAGCCCTGATGCCAGGAAAGATCAAGAATCCAGCTGAAGAGACCGCTCCAGAGGATGAGAACGAGACCCCCCAGATCAAAGAAACCTGCCCCGAAGCCAGTGGCACAACCCCCGAATCACCCATACCCCAAGTGTCTTCTATAAAAGTGGTAAATTCTATACTACCTTCTTATTCTATTCATGTTCCATTGCAGTCAATTAGTCAGTCACAACTGGGAAGCATGCATACTGGCTGGGGATATTGGGATCCCCTGGTAGATCACAACCATGATCGTTAGGTTTTATCTTGGTAGGAGAAGTAAGATCATAAATGGATGGTAATGCGGGAGGTTTGATTGCTCGATACCCAGAAGTTTGGGGTAAGGGAGACGAGGATGTTGACCATCATTGGTTTTTATGTGAATAAATATGGAGGTCCAGAGGGACTCTGGATGCAAACAAATTGGTTGAATTCCAAACTACCTTGAGAGGTTGTGCTCTCAAATGGTACATGAAGGTTATTGATCCAGGAGTGCCAGGAATGCAAGGCCAAGCGTTCACACTTGACCAGGTACAGACAAAATTCATAGCGGATTTTAAGCTTCCTCAGTCAGAACAACAAGCTCTATCTGAGTTGCATGAAATTCGACAAAGGGAAGGTGAATCAGCCTGGGATTATAGCCATAATTTTAAAGATTATATAGGGAGGTTAGTGCATCTGATCCATGAGGAACATCAAAGAGAATGGTATATCCAAGGATTGCTACCTCTAATATAGAGTCTGTTAACACAACATCAGATAGCTACTTTGATAGATGCCTTGGAATAATCAATGAAGATTGAAGCCATGGCAGGATATCTAGGGAGCTTGAGAGTGACCAGACCCCCAACAGATGAAAATTTGGTGCAACTACAAGGACAAATATCAACGC
Source organism: Picea engelmannii (assembly GCA_009831015.1). Lineage (NCBI taxonomy): Eukaryota > Viridiplantae > Streptophyta > Pinopsida > Pinales > Pinaceae > Picea > Picea engelmannii. Next base: position 1,099,078 of record ML789620.1, on the reverse strand, counting down.
TTATAGATAATATTTAAGAATTGACGATACCTAGACCAAGACGACCACAAGTCTAGTGTATCGAATTTTACACAGAAGGACATCTGGTGAACGAATGTCCATGAATCAGGGGAATGGGACCTCCTCATAATAGGATGGGACCCTCACCAGGGCCCATGGGAGGAGTTGTGCAAGTATCCGCAAATTCACCATTCCATACCCCAACCCCATATCATGCATTTCCAGGTAATCAAACATCGATGTCAGTTGAGTATTACGAGATTTTTTGAATCCATGGGAATAGGCCAAGACAGTGCCCCGTTATTCAGAAGTATTCAATAGTATTGAATATTGGGCATTGTGATTTTTGTGCATTTACCACACATGCTACAAATCATGTAGAGAATTGGATTCACATGTGGATAGGCTAGATCAAACATCATTCAGTGTGAATGAAACCCCTTAGGGACTGGGAAGCGGATAAGAAGGTGGAGTTGGAGGAGACATCAAAGGAGGAAGAACTAGGGAAAGAGGACCAAATAGAAGCTACAAATGTGAGGAGCAAGGCCACATGGCTAGATATTTGCCTCACCCAAGGCGACCATGGTGCTCTCACTACATAACCAATGGGCACGCAACTGAAGATTGTCCAGAGTTAATTGTGAAATGGGAGGATCAAGTACACCAACAAGGAATTAATCTTATCAGTTTAGATATAAAGAGAGTCATTAGAGTACAACTACCCAACCTTAATATCGTTACTCGAGGAGGAGAAAAGACAGTCACAGATGCTAATAATTTACCTCAGTTCTAGAAAGCAATGCCTAAGGAGGATAGGTATGATCCTCTGAAAGATAAGTTATTCTTTAAAAATGAAATAGAAGTATTTCAGAGTATCCCTGTCCCTAATATGCAAGAAGAATCCCTTCATCCTATCGTCTACCCTAAGAGCGTGCAAGTCCCTAATTCACCTCCTACACCTCGAAACCTCCTAGTTTCGATGAGACAACATGAGAAGTCACAAAATGCAGTTGACCTTTGGTTTAAGCTATTTTTTGATATTCTTGGGAATGAACAATTGACAAAAAAGTTGCACAATGCATTGTACCTAGTCCTAGGAACTGAAGAATCTCCATAAACTAGAATAAGGACTAATCTTCCTGAGAAGAATACTTAGAGAGTGCAGAGAAGGAAAATACGAATTGGAAAAGAGTTTAGACTAGAAGCCCAGCTAAATGAGTTTGAGATTAAGGATGTTATGTTAGATCTAGGATATGATGTTAATATATTTCCTAAAAAGACTTGGGAAGATTTAGGAAAACTCTAGTCGACATATTCCCCAATCCAGTTAAGAATGGCCAATCAGTATTGTATTTTCCCAATAGGAAGATTGGAGAATGTGGAAATAGATGTTGTGGGAGTAAAGACTGTAGCTTATTTTGAGGTGATTGAAATCATGGGGGATAATTACCGTTATCCTACACTAATTGGTATTGATTGGGATTGTGATAACTATGCGGTGATTGAACTAAAAAGAGACACTATGACATTTGAGGCAGACAGAATAAAAGTTGTTCAACCCTTGTATCTGTATGTAGGCCCTTGATACACGGATCCAACGGAAAACAATGTGGAGGGAGAAGACTTGGATTAGTTGTACATTGTAACAGTAGGAATGAGAGAAGACTACATAAATCCTACTACTGATGGATCAGTAAGTTGGAGGAGCATACAATCGGCGGACGAATATTCAGAACTGACATTTGAGAGTTGGTTGCAAGGTTCATATGAGATATTTTCAATAATATGCGCAAATGTCAGAGTAACTATATGGGTTGTAATTAAGGTCATAGAACACCCGATATATGATGGTAACTCAGAAATTGATAGTTTTCTGGTCAGCATGGAAGAAAATATAGCGGAGGATCAAAGGATCTCAATGTTGGACTTAGCCCTCCAGGACACCCCTGCCAGATGGTGGACTAATAAAATAATTCTTAGTTGAGAACTGGGACGATGTGAAGCAAGATATCTGATATAGATTTCAAGGTAAGGAACAACTAGAATCAGAGATGTGGACAGATTTCCAAGTTGCGCAACTGTTCAATGGACAGTCTGATCCTAAAGCACATATTGAGCAATGCGTGAGATAGTGGCAAGTTGCTGAAATACCATCTCGCTTGTGGGTTCTGTTATCACCCTATAAGTTATAGGATCAACTGGTGACTGGGATATTATCTATATCTAGTGTTTTTTCTGACAAATGATTTTTCATTCTGCAAATAATTTGAAAAGAAAAAGAAAAAGAAAAAAAGAAAAAAGAAAAGAAAAAGAAAAAGAAAAAAGAAAAGAAAAAGAAAGAAAGAAAAAGAGGGCATAAAAGAATTGAAATAAAATCCCCATGCAATAATAGTAACTTGGTCCATGCCTTTCAAGCATGGCCAAGTTCTTTTTAAATTTGATGTTGATAGGGTGGTGAATGATTTGGCTAAACAGTTTAATCTTAGCCAAAGTGTCTAGGTTAGATTAGTGAATAAATCTGGCCAGATTCTCTAATCCTGGTCAGATAGCCCCAGGGTAGAGTAATTTCTTAACCCAACAGTTTAATATGGGTTAACTGTCATAGGAAACTAGGTTAGAACATAGTGTTATCACTGAAATTTCGTCTGCACATGGCGACAAGAACTCCACATCATCAAAACAGCAATGAAGTCATTCATGGAACTGAATTAAGTTCACAGCATTCCAGAAAGGTCAAAAACTATACAAAGTAACCAAAAATTGAAGGGCGCGTTACAGCAGTAGGGTGCGCGCGCGTATGCGCGGGACAAAAACGTGTTATCAGCGCATGCACACCCCGACACGTTCCTGTCGACACAAAAACTCGTGCATCTGCTAATACAGTGCATTAATTGCATAAGTCGGCCTCCCGACCGCCTATGGACCGGCCCCCGAGATGATTTGACCCTCGAATCAGGGTCGGCTCTGCAAATTCGGTGAATTAAATGACCTAAGTGAACCCTAAACAGGTCCGTGTTCACACCGGAAGTTGGTTACGTGACCGCCTGGAAAAATGCTATAAATAGCCGTGAAGACTCACTGTTTCAACAGAGAATTCAAAGCATTGTTACGCTGCCCAGATGATTCAGAGCCTAGCCTTCGACAATCAATTCATCAGCAGTTAACTCAGAGTTCTTTCATCACTCAATTCAGTTATGTTCATTTTGTAAGGAAAGCTTTGGTTGAGGGCCCCGAAGAGCCTTCCGCTGGAGGGAGAAGGAACACCTATCCCTCTCTTCTGCGTGCGCTCTGGTTTCAATAAAGCACCTGCCTGAAACCTTGGACAACACATGTGTCTCATGTTTGATGTTTTCGTTTATTTTTGAATTGTTATTTGCTTTTAGTTCGTAGTTAGATTATAGTTTGTTTCTGTTTCTGTTAACCCTTTTCTGTCCACAGCATCCTGTTCTGCCTTGCCAAGCCCAACAAGGCATGCCAATGCTCCCATTTTTTCTCACCCGGCGACGATTCGAGCACGAACAGATTGGCGACTCCACTGGGGATTTTTGGTATTGAATCCTCCCTCAATTGGGTTTAATTCGCTTTACTTTTGTCGTTTTTAACTTGCAGGGACTCAAACCGGCTTTCGCCGACCTGCTAACCGGCCGATTCACAGCAGAATCAAGAGGACCGGTGTTTTTTCTCAAACGCGCGGGTATCGCATCCCACAGACGCGCACATGTGCTATGGTTTTTTGATACAGTCCGCGCGCACACGCGCATCTGTCCATGCTAACAGCCGCGCATTTGAACAAAAAAATTTTCATTGTAAGGTTTTGATGTGGGGAAAGTCAGTTTCCTTTTCAAATGATGTATGCATGCTCTAAATACTGCACCACTTAGACCCCTCAACTTATAAAGGGGATAGTCGAACAAACATAGGCACTTAGGAGGATTAAAAT
>ML789620.1:1072436-1088598 GCA_009831015.1 Picea engelmannii | reverse complement strand
ACTATTGCTTTCCCTTACAACAACAGTCTCAGTAGAAGAAACATTGATGGATTTCGGCTATACGTATGCTCCTAACCTCATCCATCAGGGGGCATTTGTTATCACTGAAATTTCGTCTGCACATGGCGACAAGAACTCCACATAATCAAAACAGCAATGAAGTCATTCATGGCACTGAATTAAGTTCACAGCATTCCAGAAAGGTCAAAAACTATACAAACTAACCAAAAATTGAAGGGTGCGTTACAGCAGTAGGGTGCGCGCGCGTATGTGCGGGACAAAAACGTGTTATCAGCGCATGCGCGCCCCGACACGCGCCTGTCGACACAAAAACCCGCGTATCTGCTAATACGCGCATTAATTGCATAAGTCGGCCTCCCGACCGCCTATGGACCGGCCCCCGAGATGATTTGACCCTCGAATCAGGGTCGGCTCTGCAAATTCGGTGAATTAAATGACCTAAGTGAACCCTAAATAGGTCCGTGTTCACACCGGAAGTTGGTTACATCACCGCCTGGAAAAATGCTATAAATAGCCGTGAAGACTCACTGTTTCAGCAGAGAATTCAAAGCATTGTTACGCTGCCCAGATGATTCAGAGCCTAGCCTTTGACAATCAATTCATCAGCAATTAACTCAGAGTTCTTTCATCACTCAGTTCAGTTCTGTTCATTTTGTAAGGAAAGCTTCGGTTGAGGGCCCCGAAGAGCCTTCCGCTGGAGGGAGAAGGAACACCTGTCCCTCTCTTCTGCGTGCGCTCTGGTTTCAATAAAGCACCTGCCTGAAACCTTGGACAACACATGTGTCTCATGTTTGATGTTTTTGTTTATTTTTGAATTGTTATTTTCTTTTAGTTCGTAGTTAGATTATAGTTTGTTTCTGTTTCTGTTAACCCTTTTCTGTCCACAGCATCCTGTTCTGCCTTGCCAAGCCCAACAAGGCATGCCAGTGCTCCCATTTTTGCTCACCTGGCGACGATTCGAGCACGAACACATAGGTTAGTGGCATTGTTGCTTCGTTTCAATAAAGCCAGCTTGATGTAAGGGTTTCATCATGTTTCAAATGCTTAAAAGATAGTGTGGTCGAAGTCCCTTGGTGGTGTCTACTTGGAAATTTGGGAAAAAACCCATAAAATGCATTTATCCTAAGTTTTCCCAGTGCATGTGCTTATCTGCTCCCCATTTATACTCTTTGCACATACCGACGATCCTGATCGTGGTGCCCAGATCTACGGTGCACATAGCATTCTAGACCCCCCCGACCGTTCTGCTTTTAACCGGGGGGGTCCGGAATCACTGATAACATTTGCGCGCATCTAGATGGCCCAGGGATGAGCGCTTAAATCAACGGTCCAGATTGGATTCCAGACCCCCCCGTTCGTTCGACCTTTAATGGAGGGGGGGGTCCGGAATGAATGATAAAAGGCGTGCTAATATCTGCGGCCAGGAAACGAGCACGCTGATCAACGGCCCAAAATGGTTTTCGGACCCCCCCGAATGATCTTCTTTTAACCAAGGGGGGGGGGGTCCGGAATGGTTATCTCCCTCTGGTGGGTCCCTTGTATTATGTGGCACAAATCTATTGGTCCCAAAGTCCCGTCACCATCTGCTATATGAATTACCCCCCGTCACTTATGGATGTCACCTTCCACTTGTCCCACTTGTTCCTGAGTTAGTCACATCCCATAATTGTTGTCAGTCCCCTCCCCCCTTTCACTCATGGCAAGCCCCTTATTACGACTTTTACCTCCAATCCCTAGCCACCACGTCACCTGCCCGTATATTTCATCCTTCGTCACTGGCCATATCACCCCCAAATGACCCATTGTCCATTTATTACTGGATAACCTATCTGTTATCCAGCTGATCTGTCTCCCGCGCCCAATTGAACCCATTTTTAAATAAAACTACCGTTTTTTCCCCTACTTTCGTTGTTCACTCATCGCACCAAAGAAACTCATCGCTTTCTCTTCCGTTACATCCTGTCACCTTCATCCACAGTCAGTCAACCTCACTAACTTTGTGTTTATTGCAGGTACTGTTGCAGAAATGGCGCCAAAGCCCAGACAAGCAGAAGGAGAAGAGAATATGTTTCTCCCGCTTCCTATCGACCTGGACAAGATCCCACTAGTCGACAAAGACAGATTAATCATAGATACCAAATGCGATTTCAATTTCTCATACCTCCAGTCATGGCTCAAGGAGGTGTTCCTGGACCAGAGTGATGAAATTGGACTCTAGGAGTCCAATTTACCCCTCTATCTTTTCCCTCAGATCCACCATTTTCCTGAGTTTGCTCTCAAATGTCAAGCTCACTATATTCTTGAACAAAGAGCCATCGTCTCCTCATCCGGAGACATCCTTTTCGTCATCACGCCCGAAGCCATAGACCAGATGATGCAAATTCCCCAAGCCAACTTTGCATCCCCCTTCAACCTAGAGATCCTCACTGAATTGTATCAGAAAATGAATTTTCCCCAAAGTGCTCAAATATTCGAGCTATTCCTTCCCACCTCCGCTCAATTCCCTTCCACAAATCCCCCTTACCTGTCGTCCATGTTCTCCACTAAGGGAAACCAGGTCATTTCTTCCCTTTGCGCTCTGTTGGGATACTATTCCGACCAGTGGGTAGATGAGCCCATTTTGGGTTTTCTGTCCATTTTCTCCACTGACGAGAAACCCACCATCCAGTTTGATTTCAGTACTTTCTTAGCAGACAATATTCATGACCAGTTCGTGAATTTTGGCATGGAAGGCATGTTCAGATACTCATCCATACTAGCATACATGTTTGTTTTCTTTCAAGAAGATAAATTTATTTTTTCCATGCAGAAGATGGATGCAGATGGTAAACCTCAGGCAGTCACAGCATGGACCTCCTTGCTGAAGCACAACTCCACAGAGTACAACTTCAAGGCGTTCATTGATCTGTTTTACCACCCTGTGGTAAGCATTTCGAGCAGCAGGCTCGAGCCTCGAATAAATGACGAAGTCCAGAGAATCCTGCACCTCTAGGACAACACAAAGACCGGGGATTGGTACCTATACCAAAATCATACCGAGATCAGAGTATACGGTTGCGAGTTGGCACCATATAAGCTGCCCAAATATTTGCATGTCAGAATATTTTCTTTAGACTATATAAGGTAGATTATGAATTCAGATGATATCCATTTTTTATCATTGAAGAAAAAGCAGCAGCTTCGAATCAAGGGGAAGATTGGCTCCTTCATCTGTAACAGTCGGGGCGCCAGGGAAGAAGCTGACAGGATGTTGAAAGAAATGAAGTTCTTTATGAGCTTCCCATGGCACTATGATCCTTATGGGATCATCTTAGAGATGAGGGTGAAGAACAAGAACATCCCGTATCTTCATGTGTCCAAGCCCGAAATTGAAAAATTCGCGAATCAGACAGTGTGGGTGCCTGACACCTTGGTCGAAATGGAACAGCAGGTTCCCCCGACCACTATGCCACCAACGACCACACCACAGGTCCCTAAGGAAAAAATGCCTCGTCAAGACTTATCTTCGCCTGTCACGGAGGTATCGTCCGAAGAGTTCCAGTTGCACACTAAGAGGCCCAAGACAATTTCAGTTCCTGGTCCGACTGGAGAAAAAGAAACCCTACCTACCACAGTGACTAAGTCTGTCATTCCTCCCTTCATTTCAAGCCTTCATAAGGAAATCACCCCAGCTGTGCCAAAGAAATCCACAGACTCCCCACTGGACACTCAGCTAGGCAAGACTGGGCCCAAGTTGAGCATTTTCGAGAAGTATGAGCTGATCAAGAAAAATAACCAGACCCTTACCAGCAGTACTTACACTCAGTTTCGAAAGCAGACATCGACTGCGCAGCATAGGCTGCTGTCTGCATTTGACACAGAAAAAGGCAGGATGCACATGGCCTTCCTCCAGGCACAGGTACTAGACCCCAAAGTGATCACAGACTACAAGAGGGCCACCTTTGAATTCCAGACGAAGGACATGCACCCTGCAGATCAAATGGATCTGCACAAACAGACAGGGGAAATGGTGTTTCATACATTGGCGCATGCTTCCGCTTCTGCAGCAAAATTGCAGGTGTCACTAAACAATGCTCAGACACAACTCAAGCTAGAGAAGATATCGTCTTTTGCGAAGGACAATAGAATCAAAACTTTGGAGGAGCTGGTCCTCAAGATCGGCTATGACCCTTCGAACGTCAAAGCAGCAGAGGAGATGATAAAGAAGAAGAATGCTGACATTGCCTCCTTGAGGAAACAACTGAAGCTCCCGCCCACAGAGGACTCGCAGGTGAAGGAGATAGCAAAGAAAGAAGGCGAGAAGGACGAAATGCTCAAGTTGCTCATGGAGCAGAATGCACAGCTCAAAGAAATGGAAGCTAAGATGGAGAGATTATTGAAAGAGAAGGAGCAGCTGAAGCCAATGGAAGTCATTCCATTGAGTGTCATTCTGATTTCAGGAGCAAGCACTGTATCAGTGACAACAGTCCCATCCACAATTCTATTGACATCCCAAGAGAATACAGCTGACCTAGCTAAATCCATGGAAAAGATGAACCGGCAGGAGACAAAGATCGGCAGGCTTAAAAAGGAAGTTGAGAACCTGCAGGAACTAAAAGCTTCCTTCTAGACCAGCCTAGCCAAGGAAAAGCAGGTAACAGAGAAGCTCAAGCAGGAGCTACAACAGCTCCAGAAACAAACAGTGGCAGGAAAGACATTGGCTGAGGTTAAAGAGAGTGTATGGACAGACATCACTAAGTCCATGAATGAGATATGGCCAATGATCCAAATCATGTTTGAGCAAAACGAATTGGTCTAGCGGAGAAAACAGGCCATCGAAAAGATCAGAGTAGAATTGGGGGAGATGCCAACACAGGCGAATGATATAATCAAGTTTATCAATTCTAAGACTAGAGAAGAGCTAGAAGAGTTGAAGATCGAGGACAGAACAGAGACCATCCTTGAGGTCAAAAGATTTTTGACCAAGAGAGGATTAATGCTTCAATTGGAAGAAAAGGTTCAGACCATGGACCTAGGGGTACAAAGATTCTTCAACAAGATTGAGGCTCTCCAGAAGAAGGGCCTACCTGGTTTGAAGGTTATTAATGATAAACTGATGACACATCCAGATTATAAGAAGAGATTGGCTGAGGTGTCTAAGGACAGTTCGAAGTTTGCAGGGATTCAAGGGAGCATCACTGGTAAGGCATTCCTTGATTCCCTCCAGTGGGACATCAACATCCAACACGAGATTCGATACATCTTCCTCACTAAGCCCACATTTGCCAAGTATATAGAAACGGATGAAGTGTATCGAAGACTGCTCAAAGTCAACATGCCCAGTCATCTCATATGGGAGGAACTTTGTGATCTGATCGATTAGCAGATGAGTTGTCCAGGTCCAGTCAACTGTCCATTCAGATGAGGTCGTGCAAAGGCTTCATCAACGGTCTACTTAGAAATCAACGTGCAGTTGCACCAAGTCATCAAGCAGTTCCGAAATTTAGAAACTTTGTTAATTCAGTTAGGCTAAAAATAGATTTAGCACGTCCTGGTCATTAATGAAAGGAACGTTTGTAATTTAAGTTATAAATACTTCATCTTTCGAAGTATCGAGGGTTGTTGATCTTCACACCCTGACGCTATCAAACTGTAACATTTTTGAAGAGATCAGCCATTAATAAAAAGGAGGCAATTTTACATGATTCTTGCGTGTATTCACTGGTGATGTTTATTCTCTAAGTTGAACGTTATTCTTGCTTTGTGATCATATTGTTTTTCTGAAACTAATTTTTAAGAGTAACGAATGTTGCAGGATTTATCTTGGATACCCTGTTTCTGACTCGAAAGATTTTAGTGTTTATCTTCTGGTGTTTTCAATTAAGAAATTCTTAAATGCTTCTTAGTTGAATTTATATTTCTCATCTTTTCTTCTGTCCTTCATTTAAGCTACTAAAAGATCCAGTGAGTATATTATCTCGCCCTGTAGAAGTCTTCTTTCGCGTTTCTGGTTTGCATCTCATATTTATTAAAACACAGACCCCATAGCCCAATGGACATGTAGACTGTCTCAACCAATTCACAAAACACTTTTACAACAAAAATGACCTTTTTCTTACCTAGCCTAATATATAAAATTGGAAACATAGCTAAATCATATAGAGATATCCCTCTCTGAAGTTGGAAGGGCTAGATCCCAGCTTCAAAAGTGGTTGGATAAAGTTACCTTTGTAGATTTCTTCTGCTGTCAACCTCTAGGAAATTTACCAAGTGCTAACAGGTTCAAGTATTTCCCCATTCACTAGGTCTGATTCCAAAATATTGGTACATGCATGAAGAAACCAGAAGACAAACCAACGAATGCCAAACATTGGCAGATCAATTTTGCAAGGACTTCTCGTTTACAAGTAAGTACGTTGATCTTAAAGTAGTCCTTCAAAGAATTGAAGAATTCCTTTTACAGATACTGGTGAATGAAAATCAGACCTAGTGGTATGTGGAAAGCATAGCCAAGAATTTCAGTCTAACCTTCACCTACACTTGGACATGAAACCTATAAAATGCTATAAAATTGAGAAGGACTTTGAAAACCTAGATGATTTAGAAGAATTGAGAAACTTAGCCATTAAGGAAACAGAAGGAAGCAGAGAGATTCAGAACACCATACCCAGCCAGACTGACGATTCTTATAATTATCCATTGAAGTTGAATAAAGTCAACATAGGAACTACAGAGCAACCTAAGATAGCTATGGTGGGAGATTACTGGGATGAGAAAAATAGCCAAGAAATACATAGCCTGTTGCGGGAGAATGAGGACTTGTTCCCAAAGACATTTTCAGAGCTAAAAGGGATTAAAGGAGCTATGGGAGAGATGGAAATTGAACTAAAACTAGGATCAAAGCCTGTAAGTCATAGACCATATCGCCTTAACCCTAGAGTGAAAGAGAAGGTTAAGAGGGAAATAGATAAGATGTTGGAGGCTGGACTCATTTTTGTAGTGGAAGAAGCAGAATGGGTTAACCCAATAGTCATCCAGAGCAAGAAAGGAACAGAGGACATTAGGGTGTGTGTATACTACAAAAGCCTTAACTCTACCTATGTGCATGACCCTTTCCCAACAACGTTTTACTGATGAGGTGCTAGAATAGGTTGTGGGGAAAGAATCTTACTCATTTACAGATGGATTTTTGGGGTATCACCAAGTGAGGATTGTTGAAGAAGACAAAAAGAAGACCACATTCATAACAAAATGGGGGTCATTTGCATATAATTTGATGCCCTTCGGCCTAAAGAACACCCCTGCATCTTTTTCCCAGATTGTAATAAAAACTTTCTAAGAATTTATTCACAAGTTTATAGAAGTTTATATGGACGATTGGACAGTATACAGTCTTCTCAAGGAACATGTAGCGCTACTACGTCTAATGTTTGATAGATGTAGGGAATTGCAGATATCCTTGAACCTCAAGAAGTGTATCTTTTGTGTGCCACATGGAAATTTGTTAGGCCACATAGTATGCAAATAAGGAGTATTAGTAGACCCAACCAAAGTTGTGATTATTGTGAATATGCCGCCACCTACGAGTGCTAATAAGTTGCGCTCCACGCTGGGGCATACAGGGTACTATCGCATATTTATCATAAGGTATACAAACATTACTGCACCCATGGAAAATCTGTAAATTCTAACCTAGTACAATATCTACTACAAATAGATATTCATAAAAGAACAGAAAATATACAATGGCAAATACAAACATTATACAAAGATTTTTCCCCTGGAAAACCAAACCGGGAAAACCAAGATATTCTGTATTCATTCATTGTGTTACAATGTTTACAATACAAAATACATATAGGATCCAATGGCATCCAAAACCCTAACCCAATGACCTGGATTAGTCCAAAACCCTAATTACTTAACCGAAAATAGAAAAACCATCGACAAAAACCATGTGCCAAAAAACTTGTGCAAAGAATATAACACATACCCAACATTCTCCCACTTGTTGTTTTCTTTGCACAGAGGGGGCTACAGGGTTACATAGTCAACAATCCAGGGAAACAATGCCCATGGATCGTCTACACTAAGAGAACTTCTCAGTGCTCACAGATTTTATTAATGAATCTGCAACATTCTTCAAAGTGTCCACCTTCATCAACAATACTTTCTTTTCCTCAACCATGTCTCTCACAAAGTGATATTGAATATCAATATGCTTTGTCTTTGAATGATGATCTAGGTTCTTTGCCAGCAAAATTTCACTCTAACTGTCACAATATATTCTTATAGCTTGTTGTACCAACCCAATACCTAAACACAATCTTTGTAACCATACTGCTTCCTTACTTGCATGAGTGGATGCCATGTATTCAACTTTTATAGTTGAAAGTGCCACTACAGCCTGTCTTTTGCTCATCCAACTTATTGCTCCTCCAAACAGGTTAAATACATACCCACTTGTAGATATCCTATGATCCAGATCTCCAACCCAGTCTGCATCCACAAATCCATGTATATCCACCACTCTGTCCAATCTCGGTCTTCCTTTGTTGCAGAATCCATAGCTAGCAGTGCCACACAAATACCTGAAAACCCTTTTTATTGTTGCCCAATGCTCCTTCCATGGTTTTTACATATACTTGCTCAAAACTCCCACTGCATGTGCAATGTATGGTCTAGTACAGACCATTTCATACATCCAACTACCAACTGCACTGGTGTTATCACTGAAATTTCGTCTGCACATGGTTACAAGAATTCAGCATTGTCAAACGATTATGAGGTCATCCATGGATCTGAACTAACACAAAAGCATTCACAAAGGGTCAAAAACTATACAAATAGTGAAAAAATTTAAGGGCGCTATGAAGACACTAGGTGCACGCACACATGCGTGAAACATAAATGCAAGATTCACGCACATGCGCATGATGCACGACTGTTGTCACAAAAAGTTGCACACCTAAGAAATGACGCATTTATGAGAGTGGTCGGCCTCCCACCCACTTCTGGTTCAGCTTCCAAGTTGATTTGACACTCAAATGTGGACTGGATTCGACTGGGTGGCTTGTCAAAGACCTAGAAATTCCCTAATTAGCCTCTTTACACACTATAAACTAGTTGAACAATAACTCAAAGAAATGCTATAAAAAGGCCATGGATACACTTCATTTTTTAAGGAATTCAAATCAAAGTTATGTTGCCATTATTCTCTTGAGGACTCTTCTATCCTTGCCAAGAGTATACTTGCATCATTGCATTGGGCAATCCATCTCACCCCTTGAGTGGATTAGCAAAGAATTCTTTCACCATTTTCATTTTCTTTTTCAAAGTTGTAAGAAGAACTTACTTGTGGGGGTCCAAGGGCCCTCCCTTGAAGGAAGAAGGGACTCATAGTCCCCTTGCTTCTCGGTGTTTTCTTTCACTAATATCAGACTTATCATTGGTGACATGGGTCTCATTATTTCTTTTGTCCTTATGTCCCTATGTTTATAAATTTAGTTGTTGTTTTATTTCTTAGTTTAACTCTTAGTTGTTGTTTTATATTTATTTTTCTAACCCTTTTCCTTCTAGCTGTCCTTCTCAGCAAACCCAACTGAGCTTGCAAGCACCTCTATTTTTCTCACTGAGGTGACAAAATAGGTGCAACAGATTGGTGACTCCATTAGGGAAAGGTATCAATTTCCTACCCCATTTGGGTTTTTCTAGCTCTTCTTTTGGTTTATTTAACTTGCAGGTGCATTAACCGGCCTAAGCCGACCTGCCAACCATCCAATTCCAAGTTGAATTGGGAGAATTCCATCTAGAATTTTCATTCACGGCCATGTGTCACCTGTGCGCGGGTTTTTAGGCCCACAGACGCGCATCATGCGCTCAAATCACAGTTCCGTTCTGCACACGTGTGCTTATTGACTCTTTTCTATCTATTCACATGCGCTCTGTGAGCCTCTGTCTCCACTGAGACTCGCGCATCTGTGAAAAAATTCACATTGTAAAGTTGTTGAGATGTGGGGAAGGCCATTAGCCTTCTTAAAAATGATTTCAAGCATGTTTTAAAGCTGCACCACACTTAGTCCCCTCATCATATAAAGGGGTTAGTCAAAACACATAGGCACTTAGGGGGTTAAAATCAATTTCCTCTTTTGCTTTCATTTTCGCCACATGGATGGCTTGTTTTGACTCAAAATATAAGTTGGAAATCATTTTTAATCACATTTAACTTGCATTAGGACTAGAAGTTGGATAACAATCGCTTAGTATGCTCTTCTCTCGCGCCTTCAAGCGACCTTGAGAATCAGAAAAAGATTGTGAAACAATTTCATCTCCCTTAAGAAGATTAAAACCTTTAGGAGAGGACAAAATCCCTTCATGGGACTCCTCTTAGTTTACTTTTTCAAACACATCTTAATATTGTAACGATTCCATACATGCCCACATGCTACAAAGATAGGATAGTGTTGAAATTTACTTTCTTAGATCAAATCACTAGGGAAGTTTAAAGGTTTTGTAATGGGCCTATACATGCCCACATGATCAATCTAGGATAGTTTCAAAGCTTTTCTTAGATTACATCACAATAGGGAGTTAAAGGGATAGTAACGGACCCACATGTCCACATGCTAGCTTCCTAGGGACTTTTAAATTACGCAAGGTTGTACCAAAGGCACTTAGTTAATTAGGTAATCAACACTTGTAAGGACCAAGTGAAGTCCACATGCAGCAAGGTGACACCTAATTCACTAAAAATTGGCACACTTTCACTCATTCACAAACAAAAGTCACTTATCACTCACATAGCTTCTTCTTGAAACGTGGAGGTCAAAGTAAGTTTCCTCCAAAGGGATTCTGAAACACCCCACCCTTTTCTTGATGAAACTATCCACTCCCATTTAAATTCAACGAGGTTGGTTCACACCCCCAACCTCTCAAAACAATTACATCTAAAATTTTTCTAAAAAACTCACTAAGTTTTCCTCCACAAGAGGTGCCAAAAGAATTTTTTTAGTCTAGGTAGGATTTCGGGGATAGGCATCCAAACAACTCCCCGTTATCTGGTTCTCACATTGTCAAAACCATAGAAGTTGTCAAATAGGGAACTGAAAATCATCCAAGTCAAGTTTTCCTAACACCATAAGGCAGGGAGATACCCATGAAGGGTTGAAGGCCGAGGTCTAGTTGTTCTGTGCATCCCCCCTTGAGGTACCCACCTCTTGGACGGGATCCAGCTCGTGACCCATTTATGAGGCTGAAAATCTAAATGTCGCACTTTAACCGAGGTACCTAGTGACCAAAATTTTAGGACATCTACCCAGGTGGCAATTGTGGGCTGCAATTGCACCTTGATTGGATTTTGTTCGGCTATTGGGAAATATCACCAGCTCTTTCGGGATATGCCCCCTTTACCCCTCATTATAACCAATTATTTCATCCTTCACTGATTACTCTTCCGGTGACTTCAGACCCCACCGTTGAGTACTATTGGAAGGTCCAATGTTATTTGAGAGGAAGGACGTTACATATTTTAGGACACGAGCATTTGTTTTCTTTGATTCCCCATGCGGACAAAACCCACTTATCCACATATATGCTTCTTTTTCAAAACCACTTTATGTATGATGCACTTCTAACTACATTTTGATTTGGATATATATATTGTGTAAAGTTCAAATTTTTCAACAAAAGGCTCTTGTTTCTTTATTACTCTCACCACCATTTGCACACATTCACTCAGCTAGTTGGACATCATAGGGGACCCACAAAACCCCCGTCATTCCCGATGCTTGCTAAAACTCCCTCCTATCTTAGGGGGAGTGTCTAGTCTTGCCCACTCATCGACACCGCCTTCACACACTCCTGTGAGTGCTACTATTTTAGGATCAGCTTTTCTTGGTTCCACATTACTTGGGTCCACTTCCCAAGTCCCTCCATCCACTCACTCTCCTTTACATGGAAGTGGAGGACCAACTTCCTCTCAAGGGGGAAGTACCAACCCACCTAGCCCCCCTCAAGGGTCAAGTTCACAACACACTTACACCATGGCTGGAGCTAATCATCCCCCCCCACTACAGATGCCATATTTGGCCTCTCTCAACATACCAGATCTAAGCAAACTCACCAATGATCCTATATTGCATGACCCCACATGGCTTGCAATGCGCACCAAACTACCTTCAAACATACCCAAGTTTGAAGGAAAGGCAGGAGATGACCTTGCCAACCACGTCATGAATTTTCACCTATGGTGCTCTTCCAACAGCATTATGGATGATTCCATCAAACTTCGATTATTTCAACACACACTCACTGGCCCATCGGCCAAATGGTATGTAGATGAAAAATCAGGGTCCCATGCGACTTTTGAGTCCTTGGCCAAAGAATTTTTGACCTTCTTCCAATTACCAATCCGCCATGACAATGGTCTAGAACTACTCTCTAATTTCAAACAAACCTCAGCCACACATATTGCTAATCACATTCACAAGTGGCGTAGGCGACGTAGTTTTTGCAAAGCAAAAACCACCAAACAACAGTGTCTTGACTGGTTTCTTAGATCACTTGTCTCTCTCCTCGGTAAGAATGTAGGTTCCACCTTCCCTCAATCAGAAGAGAAAGCCATCAGTAAGGCTCAACAATATGATCTCATCTATGCATAGTCAAGGTACTTATACACTGTACTTCCTGACCTCCCAAAACCTATGCCATTTGGCCAAGACAAACCTGGGATGTCTCACTCAGCAGACGGACTGATTGGTAACACCACTCACCATGGTCCACAACCCCAACAACCACCAATGTATGGAATACCTCAATACCCGTCGGCATACGGGGGCACTTCTTATTACCTACCACCCCCTTATCAACAACCATACCCTGTTGCTATGCCTCCACCCATCAGTGGGCCACTGTCGGCACCCCCTATACACCCACCTATTCAAATGAGTCCTGGTACCCCCTCTACCTCAGCTTATAGTACTAGCGAAAGAACCACGCCTTCTTATGTACCTTATGGATCGTTACCCCCACAGAATCCATACTTTCCATTTCCTGGGCCCCCACAACCCATGGCTCCCCCACATCCTCATGCTGGGGTGAATTTTGTTCAACCCTCTCCCATTCAGCAATATCAAAATTTTGAACAGCTGAATACGACAAATCCAAACCATCCGTTGAACGATGCCAAAAATAAAGGATGAAATAGGAACAAAAACAACCTAGGTCAAGGCGGGAATCAACCCCAGCAGAACCAACCTACTGGGGGCAACCAAAACCAAGGGAATCAGAACCTCCATGGGGGCAATAATAATAGGCATCAAGGGAGAAATAACAATACAGTTAAAACCAACTTCCCTTATGCCCTTTGCAGTGAGTTCGATCATTATACTCATCATTTCCCCCAAATCGCTGATTTCAAATGGTTGAAAGACTCAGGTAGTCTACCCCATCCTCCAACACCACCTGCCCCTCAGCAGGCACCACAACAATACGTGCAACAACCCCCCCTGCTGTGCTGCAAAATCTTATTCCACACCAAGATGTGATAAACACCCAACAGGACACACAACATCCCCCACCTCAAGTGGGATAGTACCTCAACCCAAACAATCTAGCAGATCGCACGATCCTCCTCACTAGTGAGGAAGAAATCCTTCTGCAAACACGTAATCATCAGTATCATGCACCCGCTGAGTCTCCTCCCATCCCTCCAAAGACAAAACCTACACCAACAAGACCCTCGTTGGTGATCCCTCGCCCTAACACCGAGCCACCTCTTCGCATCCCTTGCATCCCTTTGTGTAGGAATGTCCATAACCCACAGGCTAGGGCAGCTCATAACTATAGTTTGGTCGATGACTTAGCACAATCCCCAGCTGCCATGTCAGTCTTAGAATTCCTTCAGACTTGTCCCACTCAACGAAAATCACTACTTTCTGCCTTGGGGGTAGTCAACCCCACAGATACTTGACTCATTACATTTGATCTCGACAGCGGTGAACCTCACCTTCCCACCTTGATCGCTTTCCAAATCCCAGTAAAAATATGGAACATCATAGTTCATCGGTGTATCATCGATGAAGGTGCATCTACATGCATTATGTCCAAATCCGTATGGCAGAAACTTGGTTCCCCCGAACTCATACCCTCTGCTATTACCTTATGAGCTTATGATGGATGACCATCGTCTCTTGAAGGGATCTTCCAAAATGTCCCTGTAGAACTCGGAGGAAAAACCATTCTCATCGACATTGAAGTTATCGACGCCCCACTCGATTATAATATCCTGTTTGGTCGTAGATACATGTACACTATGAAGGTAGTTTCCTCTTCCATCTTTCACACAATGATGTTCCCCCACAATGGGAAGATCGTTACCATTGACCAGGTCTCACATTACAAGCCTAACCCATCTGCCAACATCGATAAAATTCTTCCTCTCATCCACACAAGTCGTGACGCATACCCACTCGTCGAAATGGGTCCCGACATTTTCAAAGATCCATCATTGTTAGGAACTTACCATGGAGCACCACCGCTCCTTCATCCTTCCAATCAAGTATGCATCGTATCATCTAACAGAACTAACATAGAGGATACCCTTCCCCCTAGGGAGGCCTCTATCATCTCTGATGTCCCACTAGTCGCAGAACTTCCCCCTCATGAGCCTCCTGCGAACTCGTTGACCCCACCAATCCACAATTTAACTTATCCCCAAGGACATATCCCAGTTTGGGAGACATTTCCCCAAGCCATCACTCAAATCCCCTTCTTTTACCCTCCACCTAGCATCGAAGCTTTCCAGGTATCCGAAACTCTTTCCCTACCTAATATGGTGTTAGCAATTCTAGTTTGGTATTTACATCCACTAGAGATGGTCCCTCGACCATCCCTACTCCCCCAAATAGAAGGAATCCCAATGACGATTCCCATACTTACTCCCACCATACCCTCTACACCCCCACTCACTACCCCCCCTGCCACAGTTGGGGGCAGGAGAAAGAAGAAGGAGCCCACAGCTCCACTTCCTCCACGCATCCAACCTCCTTGCGCACTATGTGTGAAAGATGGACACCAAACCAACAACTGCCCATCTCTACCAAAGTTACGGAATTTGATTCCACTCAATCAAACTACCCCAATGCTCGCCACTATAGCCAGTACTGCCACTACCACCCCCCACTCAAGTAGTAAAGGGTTGCGAACCAAATTCACTTGCGCTATATGTTCAAAATATGGCCATTATAACCACCATTGCCTAGCACTGCTAGGTGTTATCACCCCATAATTTATGGGAATCAGCTGATGACTTGGATATTTTCTGTATCTAGTGATTTGGTTGACAAATGATATTGCATTCTTCAAATAATTTGTGAAAAGAAAAAAGAAAAGAAAAAAAAAGAAAGAGAAAAAGAAAAAGAAAAGAGTGAAAAAGATTTGAAATAAAAAGCCCCATACAATAACAAGTGACTTGGTCATACCTTTCAAGCATGACCAAGTTCTTTTAAATTTCCAATGTTGATAGGTTAGTGAATACATCTGGTCAGACCATCTAATCCTGATCAGATAGCCCCTAGGTTAGAGTTAGTGAATTAATCTGATCAGACCATCTAATCCTGATCAGGTAGCCCCTAGGTTAGAACTAGTGAATAAATCTGATCAGACCATCTAATCCTGATCAGGTAGCCCCTAGAAAGAATAAAATATTGACCCAACTGTTTAATCTGGGTTAATTGCCTTGTGACAGTAGGTTAGGACGTAGATTAATTACCTTGCCTCCCTTTCCCAAATGAAGCCAGAACGATAAATATGTTACCTTATGACTCCAGTGCCTGAATGTAATTGAATTGATGTCCCCCTTGGTGGTGTAATGATAAATCCCGAAAGAAAACCCATATAAATGCCCTTATCCTAAGTTTTCCTACATATGACATTTTTCGCCCCCTGCCTATGGCTCATGCACTTTTCAAGGGCCCCGATCACGGCGCTAAAATCAACGGCTCACAGTTGATTCCGGACCCCCCTTAGTGTTTTGCTTTTAACCAAAGGGGGGGGGTCCGAAGTCACTAATAACTTTTGCACAGATCTGGACGGTCCAGAATGGAGCGCGCAGATCCACGGTCTACATTGGATATCGGACCCCCCCCTCCGGTCTGCTTTTAAC
>ML789620.1:1010424-1024458 GCA_009831015.1 Picea engelmannii | reverse complement strand
CTTCATACGATCCACCTTGGAAGATGGACAATTGAAGCTGGAAAAGATACACACTAGCCAGAATCCCGCAGACATGTTAACAAAGGGAGTAACCAGGGAGAAACTGAGTTCTTGCTCAGTTTCAGTTGGTCTTCAAGAATGAATATGAAGATGGGAAATTTTCCAGGTCCAAGAAGGTTCAGAGTCTAGCATATATAGCAGCGGTGGAGTTGTTGAGATCAGTCTCCAAGTGGGAGATTGTTGGTTGTGGAGCCTGATTATCTTCCTGATTTAGAGGTCTTTTACTTTCAGCCATGTTTATACCCCATGAAGTATTTACACCCCAGAAGTATGTACACTCTTCCACGCGGGGGAGTGAAAAGGGGGGGTACCCCCTCTGCGGGCAAGTGGGCCCCCAGCGGGGGTTCGGGGTAGCGTCCCCCAATGGGGGTTCGGGGGAAAATCCCCCGAAGAAAAAATTGCCTTGTAAAAGTATATTGTAATTTCATTGTAAATTTGGACCATTCATTATAAGGTCGCAGATCTAATGATAGAGATTATGTTAGGGTTTTTTCCCTAGAAGGAAACCCTCTTTTATGACGGAAATGTATTGTGGCTATGTAGGTTGGAAATTATTGTATTCTGAGAGAGTAGACTGTGAGAGAAAGAAGAGGAAGTTACAGTGGGTTTTGTTGTAGGTTGTATCCCTTCATTTTGCTAGATAATAATAAAGAAAGGACCTGGCAATTTCTCTAGTGGACGTAGCCCACACTGGGTGAACCAGATAAATCTGTGTCTCTCTTGTATTGTGTATCTTCTGTGTTTTATTTCTGCATTTGTTTTATTTTATTTCTCTGCGGTCCTGTTTTTCTAACATCATCAACATACCTTGACGGTCAAACACCTCCCCTAGAGGTAACACCATGTCCAGATCCTCTCGAAAGTCAACCCTGGCATAGGGGTACTGCAATATCACATGTGGCATCTGCTGCCACACCTACACTGCCTCAGCAGTAAAGAAGTGGCCACCCTCGCCACCACCATGGTGAAGCAAAACAGTCGACCACTGCTTTAGTCATGGCTCTCGTGCCCCAGGAACACCCAATAAAATCCGAGGGCACAACATAGGCACCCTCTCCGAAAACCAGGCCACCAGGATGGACCGAAAGGAAAACTCTCTTGTATCCATGGACCAACAGTGGTCCAGCTACCGTACCATCTTATCATGCAGTGTAAGCTCCCAGGCGAAGTGCTCACCAGCCAACACCCTCTCCATCACACACAGCTGACCACCACTGATCCGCTGTGTCGCCGGAGACCCATAAACTCTCACAATCATCACTTCTATACAGCGATGCACAAGCGAGTCCATCATCCCAATGCTCACCACGGTGCCAGACATATAGTTCACCCCTGAACAGTATCTCCGTCCAACTATCACTAGCAACACATCCCTCGGTAACACCGACTCTGCTGGTAAGGGTGTTCCCCGAAATGGGATCCCAGTCAAAAAGTATACATCCTCCACTACAGTGAAGGCAATATGCTCTCCCCGCACTATGAAACAATGCAGGTCCGGACTCCACATCCAGATAATAAACTGTAGGAGATACTCCTGCACCCGTATCAATGAGCACTCAAAGAACTTCAGCATCCCACAGGCTGCCAAAGTTGCATGTACCCCCGGCTCCTCAATAGCCATGACGTCTCTTAGCTAGGACCAATCCCACTCTCACCAACCAACCGACATCGTTCACAATGATCACCTGCAACCACATAAAAAATTCCTACGTCAGCCAAATGGACCATAAACAACCTTAAAAAGATAACTTTACACCCGTCAACCTTGCCTCCAAGGCGCGACTGTTTAAACCCATAGGCATGCAGAAGTGCGCGCCTATTCACTCCACAGGTGTGCACATATGCATGCATGTTCACTACACAGGCACGCACTCAGACACGCATATCCATCCTACAGACGTGCACGCATGCACGCCTGCTTAACTTACAAGCACTTTTTAGAGTGCGCCTATCCAATACACAGCCGCGCACACATGTGCAGCTGTGCAGCCGACAGGTGTGCACACAGTGTGCACCTTTTTCCCCCTTACCGACACCCCCATGCACGCCTACTTTCGGCTCGCCTGTGCATGTGGGGCCCACACTCATAAAACCTCCTGTACAGCCCTCTGTACAGCTCCTGCCCAAAAAAGGAAACCCTAATTCTATGCAGGATGATCAGACCACTAACCTGAAGCTCGCTGGTCCTCGATCGAATGCCTCATCCTCCTAGAATCTCCAAATCTTCTCTAAATACTTCTCGTCTAGTCACTATAGTAGCAAGTACAAATGAGGTGGCAATGTGGGCCCTACAGCTATATATAAGCCCTTTTGTCAAACTTCCACTCACCATTTTGGGAGCTCCGGGTGTCCATTTCTCGATCCGTCTTCAGCCACGGGATCAACATCCCATCATCTACATCATGACAATCCCTGGGCCTCTTTTCATCTTGAGCCCCTGGGATGCCATTTTTTCATACCCTGACTAGGTATGCATGTGCATATTCAAAATTATCAAATAAATGCTCATATGTTCGATTCTCTTCGGATATTGTTCACATCGGGTATTTGGTTTTCATGTGTGTAGGTACTTGGTCATCATACATCAACGCAACCCCTTCAGGTATATACTTAGCACTAGCATGTAGTCATTCCCTCTGAATCTCACTTACATCTCCAGTCACACCCTCTGACATTTGCCTCTAGGATCCCCATTTTCGGCTTTGCAGTACCAACACCTCCATTTGCATCTTTGGTACTGTCACCCGGTAGCACTCTTACCCACATGAGTCGTCCCATTCATAGCACCCTTTTGTGCCTTTGACACTCATGCTGTTTTTCAAAACCCTTTAGGGATGGGAGTCTCGATAGTCTTACATCATGTCGCGAATCAGCCACATTCTCCTTCTCCTCATTTTGCTATATTTCCCAAAGGACTCCCATATTATCTCTTCACGGTTCTATTTTTTGACTGCACCTCCGTAGTATCATGAACCCTCCATTTCATCCACAATCAGTTTGCCCATCTGCAAATTTCCCTTCATTTCACTTACCTCATACAGAAACCCACCCATGGGGCCCCCACCCTCCACCAGTTCTCTGAGCACACTGTGCCCTACTCAGGCCAACCATATCACACTGAGGCACCCATTTCTGTATTTGTACACTTATCCCAAATTATTCTTTATTTATTTTACAAACGCCTTTGTTTCCAGCAGTTACATTACCTTTTTGTCGTCACCTTTGGCGACCTTCTTCCCAAAATGCAACCCATGTCACCCTTGGTTGGGGAACTACTTATCATCTATCCTTGACGACATCATCCATATCTTCAAAGTACCCCATGGGCCACTTCCCTCTGCCCTCTGAGTATTCACTTTGTCCCACCTCTGGCACAACTTGCCCCATGTCTTGCTATCCCCCTGACACTTGACCTCATTGAACGGTTGCAGCCACTTTTATCTCACATATACTCCAACCAAGGGCAGTCTTGAGTCTTCCTACATCTTGACTTTGTCCATGTACCTCCTCCACTTCCTAACCTCACCTAGTAGATTTTATGAAGCCATTTGCTTCTGGGAGTTGCGTCCCCCTTTTTGTCGACATCAACACAGTTTTCCAGAAGGGCGACAACATCTTGATTCTCCTTACCCATCCAATGAGAGATCTCATACGACATAGGGAGAACCATAATTTCTCCCTGCTATCGTTGACCCCCATAACATTCGATGTCAACACTTTCTCATGTTACGGTGGGTCTTACTTTGTGACTATTGCAGTTAGTTCTTATACTTGCCGAACACCTCTAAACTTGGTCGGGCTATCAATGCCTACAGAATCCGTGATACTTTATACAGATGTCACTGCCTACTATTTAGAGTATGTTCATCTGTAGAATTGTCTTCTGCCTTTAACATGACCTCCCCCGAGGGCACTGCATTTGTCTACATCAACACTTCATTCCTCTTTTTGAGTTACATGACACGAGCATGGGGCATGCCCGCCTCCTTTGTACACAGTTTAGTTTTTACACACCTCATGGAAGGTTGGGTTCTACAGGTTCCTTTTTCCCTCCAACGGGGCACTCTTGGCAATCCCACTATTTCTCTCTCTTACAATAGCACTCTCAGTAGAAGAAACATTGATGGATTTCGGCTATACGTATGCTCCTAACCTCATCCATCAGAGGGCATATGTTATCACTGAAATTTCGTCTGCACATGGTTACAAGAATTCAGCATCGTCAAACAGTTATGAGGTCATCCATGGACCTTCATTAGCACAAAAGAATTCACAAAGGGTCAAAAGCTATAAAAATAGTGAAAAAATTGAAGGGCGCTATGAAGACACCGGGCGTGCACGCACATGCGTGAAACAGAAATGCAATATTCGCACACATGTGCACGATGCGCGGCTGTTGTCGCAAAAATCTGTGCACCTGAGAAACGGTGCATTTATGAGAGTGGTCGGCCTCCCACCCACTTCTGGTTCAGCTTCTAAGTTGATTTGACACTCAAATCTGGATTGGATTTGACTGGGTGGCTGGTCAAAGACCTAGAAATGCCCTAATTAACCTCTTTACACACTACAAAATAGTTGAATAGTAACTCAAAGGAATGCTATAAAAAGGCCATGGGTACACTTCATTTTTTAAGGAATTCAAAGCAAAGTTATGCTACCATTATTCTCTTGAGGACTCTTCTATCCTTGCCAAGAGTATACTTGCATCATTGCATTGGGAAATCCATCTCACCCCTTGAGTGGATTAGAAAAGAACTCTTTCACCATGTTCATTTTCTTTTTCAAAGTTGTAAGAAGAGCTTACTTGTGGGGGTCCAAGAGCCCTCCCTTGGAGGAAGAAGGGACTCATAGTCCCCTTGCTTCTCATTGTTTTCCTTCACTAATATCAGCCTTATCATTGGTGACATGGATCTCATTGTTTCTTTTGTCCTTATGTCCCTATGTTTATAAATTTAGTTGTTGTTTTATTTCTTAGTTTAATTCTTAGTTGTTGTTTTATATTTCTTTTTCTAACCCTTTTCCTTGCAGCTGTCCTGCTCAGCAAACCCAACTGAGCTTGCAAGCACCTCTATTTTGCTCACTAAGGTGATGAAAGAGGTGCAACAACTGGCATATGGAACATGAGACATTTCCTCCTCTTCTTCATGTGTCTTGGGACACTGATCTACAGATAAATTTACACCAACAGGAATAGGAACCTTGACCAGTTTGCATTCCTGCATATTAAACCTCTGCAATATTGTCTTGACATATTTTATCTGATTTAACCAGAGTTTCCTCTTTTTCCGATCTCTTTTAATTTCCATGCCCAAAATGAAATTTGAAGCACCGAGATCCTTCATGTCAAATTTAGAGGACAACTGAGTTTTCACATCCTGGATAATCTCCTTGTTGTTTCCTATCAACACCATGTCATCCACATACAAGACCAAATAAATCAAATGATCACCAATTAATTTAAAATACACACAGTGATCCTCTTTACTTCTTGTGAAGCCAAGTCCCAACATATAAGTATCAAATTTTCGATACCACATCGTTGGTGATTGTTTTAAACCATACAAGGATTTTTTCATCTTGCATACCAGCTCCTTCTTTCCCTTCACAACATAACCTTCTGGTTGCTTCATATAGATTTCTTCTTCCAGATCCCCATGTAGGAATGTTGTTTTCACGTCCATTTTTTCTATTTCAAAATCAAATGCAACAACAACAGATAACATAAATCTTATGGAGGTTAACTTGGCAATAGGAGAAAAAATCTCACCAAAATCAATTCCCTCAACCTGGGAATAACCCTTTGCTACTAACCGAGCTTTGTATTTATCCACTTTTCCTTCTGCATTCAACTTCTTTTTAAATACCCATTTTCTGCCAATAGTCTTTCTTCCAATTGGCAACTCCACTAGATCCCAAGCCTTGTTCTTATCCAAAGATGCCATTTCTTCTTCCATGGCCCTTTTCCAGAGATTTCGATCCTCTAAATCCACTACCTCCCTGACAGTTCTAGGATCATCATCAGTAATAGACAAAGCAAAATTTGAATGGAAATCAGATGGACTATACCTTTCTGGTAGCCTTCTTTCTCAATCCGATCTCCTCAATACTAGAGTATGAGGATCATCTTATTCCAATTCATGTTCTTCTATAGAGTCTGATTCATCATCCTTTAAATCAAACTCTATCTTCTCTGGTTCTTCCTTTCTTGGTAGGACTTCTTGTTTAACAACATCCTTCATTTCTCTAAATACCACATCTCGGCTATACACTACCTTCTTATTTTCTGTGTTCCAAATATTATAACCTTTGATACCATCTTTATATCCAATAAAGATACACTTTTCAACCTTCTTATCCAGCTTACTCCTATTTTCCTTTGGAACATGAACATATGCATCGCAGCCAAATACCTTAAGATGTATGGTGGAAGGTTCCTTACCAATACATACCTCTTGTGGAGTCTTGTCATTCAACACTAATGAGGGTGATCTATTGACCAGATAGCATGCAGTACCCACTGCCTCTGCCCAGAATTATTGCCGTAACCCAACACCACTGAGCATCACCTTACTTTTTCCATTAGCGTCATGTTCATCCTTTCTGCAACTCCATTCTGCTGAGGTGTATATGGAGTAGTCTTCTGCCTTGCTATACCTCACTTCTTACAGAATTATTCAAATTCATTCCTGCAAAACTCTCCGCCATTATCTGTCCTCAACATCTTAATTCGTTTCTCTGTTTGATTCTCAACAAGAGCCTTAAACTCTTTAAACCTGTCAAAGACTTCAGATTTCTTCCTGAGGAAATATATCCAAGTTTTCCTAAAGAATTCATCTATAAATGAGACATAGTACACAGATTTTTTCAATGACGGGACCAACATAGGTCCAAAAACATCACTGTGAACTAGCTATAAAATTCCTTCTACCCTCGTGCACCAGAGGGGAATCTTACCTGATTTTGCTTCCCATATAGATAATGTTCATAGAAATCAAAATCTAGAGAACAGTTAGACATACCTTCAACCATACCTTTACCATGTAGTAGTCGAAGACCCTTCTCTCCGATATACCCCAGTCCTTGATGCCACAACATAACCTTTTTTCCAGAGACTGTAGGAGTTATTTCTTCTTCAACTTCAATATCAAGGACAATGGAGCTATTACACCCATCATTAGTGCTTCCTAGCAGCTTATACAGAGTTCCAAACCGAACTCCCCTCATCAACACCATTTCTCCTCAAACCATCCTGCAGATTCCCTTTTCAAATATTGTCTTTACCCCTACATCTTCCATTTTTCTTACAGAAATCAAATTTTTGACCATACCTGGGATGTGCAGAATACCAAGCAGTGTTCTAATCCTTCCATATATGAGCCTCAACTTGACCCTTCCTCTTCCTATGCTTCTGGTTGTCAAATCATTACCTAAGAAAACATTACCTCCATGATGCCTGTCATATTCGCAGAACCACTCCCCATGGGGATTCATATGAAAGTATGCACTAGAGTCAATCAACCATGCCCCATGATCTACATGTGTACTTGAAGAGGCCAAGTACACATCCCCTCCTTCTTCCTTGGAGGTCTTTTCTTCTATAGAAGAAGATTCTTCAGATCCCTTCTTTTTCTCAACTTTGGATCTACACTGCTTCTTGTAGTGCCCTTCTTTGCCACATCTCCAACATACCCTTACAAACTTTCCAGGAGATTTGGATCTCCCACCCTTAGAATTAGATCTCCCACTTGAGAAATTGAATCTATTTCTTTCCTGGGAACCTCCTCTTGCAAATAATGCGTCTGTGCTATGTCCTTCCATATTCTTTCGTCTCATTTCCTCCGACAATGAAGATGATACCACTTCCTCAAACTTCAAGGAAGTTGTATTACTACCTATGGCCACAACCAGACTATCCCATGAGTTTGGTAAAGAACACAACAAACCGATACATTTATCTTCATCTGAAATTTTAATCTCAATAGATACTAACTGACTTACCATAGTATTGAAGACTTTCAAATGCTCTATTACTGAGTCTCCATCTCTCATCCTTAGGTTATACAGCTTCTTTCTCAGAAATAATTTATTTACCAGGGTCTTAGAATGATACAACTTCCCCAACTTTTCCCACAAATCCTTGGATGTAGCTTCCTCTGACACATTAAGTAATACTGAATCGGAGAGACACAGTCGGATTGTGCTCTTTGCCTTCCATTCCAACTTTTTCCAGTCATCTACAGAAGTTCCTGTAGGTGCAGTACCTGGATCTACCATGATCCACTCATATTTTTCCATCGACAAATCTTCCATATTGAGCTTCCATAGCTCAAAACTTTTCCCATTACACTTCTCGATCTCCATCTTTGAATTGCTTGCCATTTCTTTTCACCTGAAAAACAATATTGCAGATCTCCCACTGTACCAAGGCTTATCACAGTCTCGAGCCAAACCCTTGACCACAAAGGCATCCCCCTGAAGCCAATAAAGCTCTGATACCAAATGTAAATTCTAATCTTGTACAATATCTACTACAAACAAATATTCAGAAAAGAACAGAAAATATACAATGGAAAATACAAACATTACACAGATTTTTCCCCTGGAAACCCAAATCGGGAAAACCAGCATATTCTATATTCATTCATTGTGTTACAATGTTTACAATAAAAAAGACATATAGGATCCAGTGGAATCCAAAACCCTAACACAATGACCTGGATTAGTCCAAAACCCTAATTCCTTAACCAGAAATAGAAAAACCATCGGCAAAAACCATGTGCCGAAAAACCACCTAAATACATGACATGTTTCCCGAGGTAGGAAAAACAATTTTGGGGGTGCTTCCCCCTAACCCCCATGCGGGGGGCTGCACCCCCCCTCTAACCCCCATGTGCACCTGGTGTAGACGCCCAGACACTACTATGCGTGCAAAGAATATAACACATACCCAAAAAAATCTACTAAAGAAGTCAAAAGTGTTCCAATGAACCCTAGAGTGTGATAAAGTGTTCGACATATTGAAGTAAAATCTCAACACAACACCTATTCTGATATTTCTGAATTGGGAAAACAAATTTCATGTGCACGTAGATGCATCAGGTATTTCCCTGGGAGCCATATGAGCACAACCAGGAGATGGATCCATGGATCATCCTATCTATTTTTCTAGCAGGAAGTTGTCGCAAGTTGAGCGCAACTATACAACCACAGAAAGGGAGGGTTTAGCTATGATTTACACTCTGCAAATGTTTATACATTACTTTTTAGGCTCTTATTTTAAGTTCTTTATTGATCATTCTACGTTAAAATATCTATTTAACAAGCATGTTCTGGAAAGAAGAATTTGTCGATGGTTGTTACTGTTTCAGGAATTTTCATTTGAAGTGATCATTAAACCTAGAAGATGTAACGTGGGGCCTACTCACATGTCTAGATTAGAGTTAGGGGACAGTGGCAGAGCAGTGGATAATAATCTCCCAGATGCAGATCTGTTCCAGTTTGAGGCCATACTAGAATACCTAGAAGACATACCAATCTTATTAACCACATGGGTCTTCCCAGAAACGTACTCTGCAACTCAGAAACGTCATGTGGTGGTTAGAGAAACTGACTATCAATTGATTACGGGGAAATTGTATAAGTTGGGCTTAGATAGCATCCTCAGGAGGTGTGTCTTAGATCACGAAAGGCAAGACATACTGTGGGAGTGACACAATGGAGTTGCGGGAGGCCATGTTGGAGGAAAGGCCACTGCGTAGAAGGTCCTCCAAGCTGGATTATGGTGGGCCACACTCTTTAAAGATGTAAAAGCATATATTATATCTTGCGACATATGTCAAAGAGTGGGAAAGCCATCATGATGGCATGAATTGCCTCTTCAGCCAGTGCGATCTCTGCAAGCATTTGAGAAATGGGTGGTTGACTTCATTGGGCTGATCAACCCCACAAATAAGCATTCAAAGGCAAAATATATTATTACCACAACTGATTACCTGACACAGTGGGCTAAGGCAGTAGTTGTCAAGGATTTCTCGACCGATACTGCTGCTAGGTTCTTTTTTGAAAATATTTTCACTTGCTTTGGATGTCCTAGGATTTTGACTAGTGATCAAGGTGATCATTTTATCAGTAGTACAATAGAAACAATATATTTCTTGATCCAACATCATAAAAGTAGCCCCTACCATCCGCAACCCAATGGAATAGTGGAGGCGTTTAACAAGATTTTGGAGAGAGTATTAATGAAGGTTTGTTGCACAAACAGGGAGGATTGGGATGACAGAGTCCCAACAGTTTTATGGGCTTATAGGACAACCACAAAGAAACTCCACAAGTATACTCCATTTCAGCTAGTCTATGGGAAAGAGGTTGTGGTACCTATAGAATTCATTACCCTGAGTCTATACATTTCACATATTAGACACATGTCGTAGGATGAATAAGTTGCGTAGAGGCTTATGGAATTGAAGGAACTTGAACATACCATATTTTTAGCAGACATTCATCCATCAGTTGAGAAAGCAAGGAAGAAATCTTGGCATGATAGACACATTAAGACTAAAACATTTGCGCAAGGGGAATAAGGTCCTACTTTATGACAGTAGATACCAGAAACATCTAGGTAAGTTGCGCATGCATTGGTCAGGACCATTTATAGTTGTGGACATCTGACCTTTTGGAGCAATTAAACTCGCACAATTGGATGGTATACTTCGGCTAGGATGGGTGAATGGTGCTCGCCTGAAACCCTATATGTCTCGGAATTGAGCTAAAGGAATGTTTCTCTAGTCCAAAGGAGCATGTATAGTAGATAGATTTGAATTTTTTTTTCAATTTCTGTGAATTCATTTAATAAAGTCGAAGAGTGCATTGTTGCACCACGACATGTAGTTCATTTTTCCTGTCTAAGTGTGTTTTGATGCAGAACTACTTACTTAGTAGTGTAGGATCAAAAGAACCATGAATCTGTTAATGACCATCATTAAATGTGATGGGGACCCCTTTTGTGGTCGGATGGAGAGTGAATCCATACGTAATCCTAGTTCATGTGCCACACAAACCTAGTCCAGTCATAGCCTTTATTACCACTATAGTAACTCGTTCAAATTATGTTAAACCATAAAGCCGTGATACGCGAAGATGCCATCGGTATTCACACCATGATTCTCATTCGTTAAACAGTAAGGTATGGAGTCAGCCATGTCCTTGACCAAATTGCTCCGTAAATGCCAAGATCACCCAATAGATTTACCCTGTTAACTAGTCCCATTCGACAACTCAGCTCCAAGTTTCATCTATAGAGTTAATGATGAATAGTCGTAGTAGTTATTACAGAAATTTCCACCTAAGCCGAGTATAAGGTTTTGGGATCTCAGTGTAATATGCATTGTTTCCTAAAGAGAATTTAGTGCCTTGTGAATTATGAATTGTGCTCAAGCATGTGCAATACCTTGGCCCTCCATCTCGATCCCTAATCCAACATAGTCGGTTGCAGTGCGTTGACAGTTTAGAATCACCATGCCGAGAGCTACAGGGAGTAGAAGTGTCATTTCTAAGAATGTAGTGTCGAATGATATCTGTGACCCCCGAATCAAGATCGTCGAAGATCTCAAAGGGGAGGTTGAGCAGGTCAAACTCCTCAACCTCGACTTGACAGACCAGGTTTTGGTCCCACAAATGAACATTGATGTCTTCTAGAGTGTCACTCCAGACGAGTTGGGAGGAATGCAGTTCGTGCCAAAGCCGAAGTTCATCAATCTTTTTAACTCCACCATTATGAATCTTAGAGATTTACCAGTGTTTGGAACTACTGGGGAAGTTGCGATATGTACTAAGTTTGTCATTAGTAGGGTACACGACAAAAGCCTGTGGTTGGATAGAATATACTCAATTCATGCAGAGGACATCCATCAACTGACCGAATTATCCATCAAAGGCGAGGATGTATCCAAAGGATTCTAGGGTCCCAACAAGCATGGGAAGAAAAAGGGGGAACCCGGTTTATACAAGATATTTCATACGCGGAGGGGGGGGGGCGCATGACCAAGATCAACCCCATTCTACCCAAAATGGTCGGGACCGTTTTCTATCTAATTGATAGCAAGTTCATGTAGTCATATTACAAAGGAGAGTGTACATTGGATGCCTTATCAGTGATATACATTTGCGCCAATGGTGTTGTATTCAACTGGTGCAGTTATTTACTGGAGGAACTCTTGGTATTTTTCAAGGAAGCATAGGAGAAGGGGGGAACTTTTATTTACGGCTACTTACTATTTGCGTTCACTATGTTGAAGTGGATGCCATCCACAGGGAGACCTCTATCACCAGCAGATAAGGGGCGATTGACAAGATGTTCGAGCCTTGGCACTCAAGCTCAGACTCAGAGAACACTACCTTCAACAACACAATGTTCTCAAAATGGTACAACAGGTTTCCAGACGCAACTCAAAGGTTGCACATCCCACAGGAATTGCTCAATCACAACATGTGGAACATTGCATTCAGTTTGAACCACCACCAAACATTCATATGGACAAGGCATTCCAAGCGGGAAGAATTCCACTCCCGAATGTTACCATATTACTGTTGGTCACTATAATTGCTTAATTAATTTTAAACAACTACGTGAAACATAAATTATCAACCCAGGGAAGTCTTTTGTTTCAAAGATAGCCACGCACTATATATGCTCAATTCCAAAAGCACTTAGTGTTGTAGTAAAGAAATTCACACTTATTTATTCTTGCTTGAATGAACTGAAGCTCTGAATTAAATCACAGGAAAGTAATTCCCCTATTGCAATTCTTTAAATCTTAATCAAGAATCCTGGATTACATTAAAAATAATACTGCAATGGGAAAGAACAACTATCTTGTGATCAGAGAACAGGACCCTTACTCTCAAACAAAGACTCAATACTAACACTCTTTCATGAAAACAATAATGCAGAAAACAATTAACTCTATCTAACAGAAACCAAAGCACTTAGTCCTTTCTGTCTAAGCAGGAGCCTTGAGCCTTACTTCTGTTGTGGCACACTTGTGAGGTTGAGGTCTATAGAGAACAGGGCAGTCTGATTCCTTTCTTTCTGAGTAGGGATCTCTAACCCAGTTTCTGGCTAACACCAAGGAAAGTCTACAGTGAAAAGGATATTGGTTCTTTCCTTTCTGAGTAGGAACCCTTAATCCAATCCCTGGCTAACACACTTGCAGAGGAAAATGAAACCTACAGAAGAAAAGGTGTTGTAGTCCCTTTCTGTCTGAGCAGGGATACCTTAAGCAAATCTCTGGCTAGCACACTGGCAGGGGTGAAGGAGATCTACAGAAGACAAGGTGTTGTAGTCCCTTTCTGTCTGAGCAGGGACACTTTAACCAAATCTCTGCTAGCACACTTGCAGCATTAAACGAATTCTATAGAGAGTATGATGCCCCGATCCCTTTCTATCTGAGCAGGGACCTTTGAACCAATTCTCTGCTAATCTCACAAAATCATCACACAAGATTGCTGGTAAAAAGAATTACAATTTCCATTCAATAACTAAGACATAATCAATAGTGTTTCAGCAAAGCGGAATCCATTAAAACAGTGTTTCAGCAAACAACAGTTAAACAAAACATAAACAGAAATTAAACAACACACTTCTAACTAATGGGTGAATCTTGTGATGAAGGTGGGCCCTCCCTTCTCACAAGATTCCCCTGAAACGGGAAAGCTTAGAAGCGAATGATCAAAGCAGTCTTGTATTCATCTGTTGAAATATCGCATTACAAATTGGAAGTACAGAATGTGTCCCGCTTCTCTGAAGTTCTTCAATACATAAAAACTTGGATCCCTCGAATGGTGATTTCTCCTGAATTTAAAGGGGAAATCCCTTCGATACAATCATTACAAAGCATATCTGAATCCTACACTAAATCGGATCTTCTTTCTAAATCAGCATAGGATGTCCTATTCTCACGCAACCGAATGCTA
>ML789620.1:975051-985323 GCA_009831015.1 Picea engelmannii | reverse complement strand
ACTAATGGGTGAATCTTGTGATGAAGGTGGGCCCTCCCTTCTCACAAGATTCCCCTGAAACGGGAAAGCTTAGAAGCGAATGATCAAAGCAGTCTTGTATTCATCTGTTGAAATATCGCATTACAAATTGGAAGTACAGAATGCGTCCCGCTTCTCTGAAGTTCTTCAATACATCAAAACTTGGATCCCTCGAATGGTGATTTCTCCTGAATTTAAAGGGGAAATCCCTTCGATACAATCATTACAAAGCATATCTGAATCCTACGCTAAATCGGATCTTCTTTCTAAATCAACATAGGATGTCCTATTCTCACGCAACCGAATGCTAATACAGGAGCTGAACGAGGTATTGCTGTTACGGCTGGTGTAACAGCTCCTTCTCATAACTGCTGATGTTGTTTCAGCATCGCAATTCACAGGCTGTTTCAGCCACGTGAATTGCGCCCTTGACTGTGTCGGCTTTGACTGCTAACTGTCACGGCTCGTGTTTCAGCATCGTGGCGGTCTCCTCTGTGTTTCAGCATCTGCACTTCTGAACTGAGTGACAGCTCCATGTTTCAGCATCTGCATCCTCGAACTATGTAGTTGTTCCGTGTTTCGGCATATGCGACCTTAGACTGTGTAGCAGCTTCATGTTTCATCATATGCGTCCTCGGACTGTGTAGCAGCTTCCATGTTTCAGCATCAGTTCAACAGCGACTCTGGACAGTTCTGTGTTTCAGCATCGGCCTTGAATACTATTCTGCAAGTATGGACACTTATGCACTTCTAATCAATGGTTAAGTACGAGAGTGATGTAAAATATCATGCAAAATAGATTAGACATGTAGTGATGAGAAAGGACGTTGTATACCTTGGAATGATAAGATGAAATGATAGTATAAGTCTAAATACAGGTGATCCAGGGTATAATAATGGCAAAAAGTATGGGCAAAAAGGTACAATATGTGGTCCTAACAATTACCTGGATGAGGAGGTTGTTGGCCCTTGACCAAGTTTTGTGATATTCTTGGTCATGTGACCTATTTTGGGACCTCGATAGCCTTTCAAAGGAGGAGCGCAATATGGAGTAGAGATCATGGGATCTCGGCCCACTTTTGGGTCCTTTTTGGGTTTTAAGGAATATGTAATGGGATTGAGATGTCGGCCCATGGGTTTACACATGTTTAGGCCCCTTTTGTAATATATAAATAAGTATCTAGGCGATGTAAGAAGTAGACCTAGTAGGCTGATGAGCTACGTGCTATTATTGTATCTATGTGATGGAAGGCTTGTAAGTGCTATGTGCATGACTATGAAAGACTTGCAAAGCTAAGTGCAAGAGGCTTGGTGCTATAACACAGGGAAGAAGGATCTAGCAGGTTGCGTAGATCTTCTATCCTGTGTGTAGTAGGGTTTTGATGGCTCTATGCTTGTAACCGATTGAAGACGCTAATAAAGAATAAGAGTTGGTGGGCATAGCCCCAGGGTGGGGGTGAACCATGTAAATACTATGTTGTATTGCTTTGTGCTTGTCTTAATTTGTTTATGTCTACTTTTGATAAGTGCTTTGAGATGACTGGATATATCTGCTTATGCTTAGTGCTAAAGATGTGTAGAATATTATATCTGATACACATGAACATGCTTAGTGCTTGATCTGTTATATCTGATCTATTTTACCGATGCTAAGTGCTTGAATACATTGTGAATGTTGTGAGGCTTTGTTTTACCAGTGAAGTGGATATTGATTGCATATTAAGGAACTAACGGTGCTAAATGCTTTATTAAGTGTTAGAATCATAGATCTGTGTCCCAACTAAGGTTGCAGACACCTGAGTCTTGCAACCACCCCTGCCTCTACCTCAAGTGAGACTTCATCTGTTTCACAGGTGTTGTTGAAAGGGTCGATAGTTAGGGTTTTGTTGGTGTGTTGTTATAGCGTTGAACCCTATGTCTGCCCCTGTGCCAACAAATGGTTCAGTTGTCGGGACCTGAAACTGTGATTGTTGGGAACTGAGAAAGAAGAAGCATTGTGCAAAAGGTTGACCTGAAAGCCTTGTGCAAAAATTTGTGCCCCAGTTCGTAGTATCCTACTCGTTTTATAAATCTCTGTGCTGAAAGAAAGAAGCTCGATATGAATAAAAGAGGTCGGATCTGAAAAGAAAGAAGCCTAATCTGAATAAGATTTGAATGCTTTGTGCTCTAAGAAAGGTAAAAGTGGAAGTTCCTGATTAAAAGAGGTAAGATCTACAAGCTCTGTGCTCTGATCAAGGTAAGAATAGTTAAAAGTTTTAGATATGGAAGCTTTGTGCTTTGTAGAAGTAAGATAAGTGGAAATTTTTGTTTCTAGAGTATGGATCTAGGTATGCTTGATATATTCTATCCTAGCTTGAAAACTAGGGCACTATCATATAAAAGAAGTTTTTATATGAATAGATTTGATAAGAATAGTGTAGATATGTTATACCTATGCATAGAAAGAATGTTTGGACTAACAAATGGATGCAGGATCCTAGAAAGAATTTGTTGCAAGTTAGCTACCATGATCCTAGTGCACAGTACAAAAGAGTCTGGGAATCATTTAAAAGAAAGAGAGGATTAACCCTCTGTTACAGTTGCAGGAAATCAGGACATCTTGCTAAGGAATGCCCTGGGAGAAGACCTAGTTGTCTTTGTTGTAAATCCCTAGATCACGAATTTGGATTGTCCTAGAATGATTACTAAGATTGAAAAAATGAATATGAATCAAGAAAACCCTAAGGCAGATCCAGAAACAGCAGAACCCTAGAAAGAATCAGAGAAGCTATTACTATAGATGAAAAAAACCTTGAATGACCACTGACATGTTAAGTTATCAGAAATCTTTAAAGAAAAACACTGCATCGAGGTAAGGATAGGAGACTTCAACATTGAATGTGTTCTAGATGAGGAAACATAGGTGAATATTATGACAAAAAGAACTTGGGAAGCTATAGGAAGGCCTTCTATGCTTCCTTCATTAGGAGGGATAGGGTTATTCAAAGGAAAATTGGTAAAACTATGTGGAAATATCACTCTGATATCTATGAATGCCAATGGAACTTTGATTGAAGAAGATTTTGAGATTATTAGATTTATTGAGGACATCGCCCCATTTACCATGCTACTAGGGAAACCTTGGATTGACAGAGATCAAGTCAGACGAGAGGAAGAAGAATAAGTTTTGGAGCAGAATAAACAAGAGTTAAAATACTTTATGACTAGAAGGATCACATACTTGATTGAAAAACAAGAGAACAGATCGAAGTTATTTGACACTAGAAACCCAAATATCGAAGTTGCAAAAACATTAGAGGACTCACAAAAGATTGAAGTAACTATCCCAAACAAAGAAGAAATATTACCCCTTAATCTTAGGAAAGAACCTCAACAACACGAAGTGACTATATCAAAAGAAAATAAGAATCAAAATGAAAAAAGGACTACTGAGACAAATCTCACTGGAAAGAAGGATAGAAAGCTAAGTAAGAAGAGGGATAAGATTGAAAAGTTACAAAAGGTTCTAGAGGGAACCTCACAGAAAGAAAAATTGCAGAATTGGAGCTTCATCGGGATATCAAAACAATGACACATGGCACTTCGCCATGGCAAAGAAATATAGCCGTTGGAACCAATATATTCATTCAACTGCCACCCCGAATGGATCGGAAAGAATTTATAGCTCAACACCAGACCGTTGGACCATGCCATAATGGAAAAAACAAGAATTAATGAGGCCTCATACCCGTTACAAGCAAATTGTTTCCAAGATTGCCTATTTATCTCGTCGTGCCATGCACGAAGAACACTTTTTCCAACTGAGAATTTGAAGCCCGCAGACTAGAAATTGTATACCGTGATCATTGCGCTCTTACTGTTTATTCTAGTGCAGTGTCTAAGATCATCATGCCTCGATAATGTTTATCCTAAGTGCGTATGTCCAACAAGCTCACCGCAGTTGAAGAATCCGTAACAGAAGTCCTCCTTGATTTGATGACTGAGAGAGTCATGTCAGAGAGAGGAGTGTCTACAGGTGTTCAAGCATCATCAACGAGAGGAATTCAACCCTCTCCATCCACTGCTCAAGCCAGACCATCCCGGCCATTAGATGAAAAGAGAACTAAAAACAAAGATGATCTCATGAATTCCAAGTTGATTCCAAGCATTCTACCCGTCTATCTACCACCTCTGAGCAGCGCAATCAATCGTGACAGTGTACCCTGAGAATTTTAATATGCTTTGATCATTGCATACCTTCCAAAAGGGGTGCGCATAGTTCGTGCTGACCAAGATAATCTCGTAGCATTGAAGTTTAGCGACTTCAACCTCGACGACAAGAATGTTTACAGCATGCTCGCACCACATAAGTATCTGACTAGGACTAAAGGAAAGAATTCAAAGATTATCCCTCAGTCATGGACCCAGAACCTCACGCAGTCCACCCTACTGAATGCTATGAAGATTTTTCACTTTAGGTGACACCAGGAGCTAAATGCATGTGTCAAATTGTTGTTGTCGTGTTACCATGGGGGTTATTTGTGGTTGAACCGCCACATCACTATGGATCCAACGCTGATAAATCAGATCACTGGGCTTAGCATGCAAGGCCCTGACCCACAGGATTTTTACCCTAGAAAGACCTCAGACCAAGCATTAGCATAGAGAATAAAAGAGACTTATGGCGATGTAGAGAAGGGCATGTAAGGCTACAAGGTAGCCTCTATCCAGAGAGGCGCAGTGCGCCTAGCCTATCAATTGATCACAGGAAAGTTAGTTCGCAAGAACTGACCCACCCAAGTGACCGGATTTGTAGTTGACCTCGCAGAAAAGTGCGCGGAGGGCCTACAAATGAATTGGGAAAATTACTTAGTGAACCAATTGGAATTGAAGTGCAAGGAAGTGCAGGATCAAGGATATGAGTTCCACTTCAGTTTGCTTCTCATCTTGATCACTTTCATCGCATGGGAAATTCTAGAAGGTGCAACCTTCCTAGACATCAAGCCCTTTGAACCTATAGTTGCGAAGTTCAGTATGTTGTGGTACTTGAATGATATGAACAAGCAATGGCATTCAAATGTCGTGTTCCACACATATTACAACCAACTAAAGATCGCCATCTAGTCTACACCTCACATAACCCCGAACACACTCCACAGGTTCATGCCCTTGATGAAATTCAATGCGGACCACCATTTCAGCTATATAACAGTGCACTATGCTGAGCACAAACAACAACTGCAATCATATTACAAACTGACGGAGGATGACTTGGAAGAAATCACCAAGGAGTGGCTGGCAAACCTCCTCATTTCAGTAGACCCCGTGGAGATCTCTGATATAGGTAGTCCAGAACCTGTGCATGATACACCTGGACCCATCAAGACAAAGAAGCCTGAAGAGCCTCAGGGTATAGACAGTACCTCAATAAATACTGCGTCCATATCACCTGAGAAGAGAGGTGATGGTGGAAATATAAATGGAACAAAAGTTGAACAGAAGAAAGGCGAGGATACACCACCTAGAGACGAGGAGGACCTCTCAAAGAAAAGGAAGGTTTCCCCACCGAAGCCTTCATCCAGGAAGAAAGTGAAAGCAACCAGGACCAAGTTCGAGAATTTCCTCACCCCGGATGACTACGATTTCATTGTAGCAGCCTTGAATGACACTTCGCTGGAGATAACAGAGAAGCAAGAAGCTAAGCAGGAGGAGGTTTTCAGTCAGATTAAGGACGAGCTCCAAGGAGTGTAGAAAGCACTACAGCCTAGCCGCACAGTCTCCGCTATGCCTCTGTCAACAGGAACACCAAAAATGGGAGATGAGCCAGTGGAAATCCACTGAATCGCTGACACAGTTGAAGGTCACTTTCAACGAGCTCAAGAAGAGACAACACAGGCAACCCATGCATTGGCACAAGTACAGAACAAACTTGTAGAGCAGTGTAGTACTGCAGAATGAGAAAATATTTCTCTGCAAGCGAAGTGGGATGAAGAAAAATCACAACTGCAGCAAAGAAAGGAACAGTTGCTCGCAGAGCAACTCGAAGTAAAGGAAAGGGTTCACAGAGCACTTCGCTTTGTGAAATTCATAGAAGTGAAAACTGAAGAACAAGTTCCACAACAAGTGGCACAATTTGAAAAAGTAATCTAGCAGTGCATCGCAGATGTGGAACTTTGTACTATGCCCACGACCCCTCAAGATGTAAGAGACCTAAGGGAATCAACAGCCCACAATGCAGTTGGAATATTAAAATATCTTGTCTTGGAATGCAAGAAGCTAAGTATCCAAAGCACTCAGACATATGAAAACCTCACGGAGAATCCATAGTTACAGGTATTGGAGTCGCAGCTCACGGAAGCAAAGAAGCATGTAGATATGCTCTAGGTGCACCTGAAGGCTTTGTCACCAGTTGAAAGAATGAAGAGGTATCAAGAGCAATGAACCGCCCACCAATAGATCCATATGATTCAAAGTAAAGTGATGGGAGTCACTAAATGACTTCAACGAGTGCAAGAGAAGGCATGCCAACTATTCACCGAAGTTGAAAGCCAAGGAGCAAAGCTAGAACAAGTTGTCATCGTAGAAGAACAATGCCTAGAAGGGCTAGTGAGCGACGCAGTGATCTAGGAGTTCACTGAGCAAGAGGTCATAGCACAGCAGAAGGTCGAAGCATCTCGAGCCAAGATCGAGGCATTCAAGGTAGAACTGATCAGACCAGAGTGACTCAGGATGAGTCACAGGTGAGTGGTGGGGGCATGTTGGCCCTTGACCAAGTTTTGGGAGATTCTTGGTCATGTGACCTATTTTGGGACTTCGACAACCTGTCGAAGGAGGAGCACAAGAAAGAGCAGAGATCACAGGATCTCAACCCATTTTTGGGTCCTTTTTTGGGTTTTTGGGAATATGTAATGGGATTGGGATGTCGGCCCATGGGTTTATCCATGTTTAGGCTCCTTTTGTAATTTATAAATAAGTAGATAAGCGATGTAAGAAGTAAACCTAGTAGGACAATGAGCTATGTACTAGTATTGTATCTGTGTGATGGAAGGTCTGTAAGTGCTATGTGCATGACTATGAAAGACTTGCAGAGCTAAGTGCAAGAGGCTTGGTGCTATAATGCAGGGAAGAAGGATCTAGTGGACTGCACAAATCTTATGTCCTGTGTGCAGTAGGGTCTTGATTTCTCTGTGCTTGTAACCAATTGAAGACGCTAATAAAGAAGAAGAGCTGGTGGACATAGCCCAAGTGTGGGGGTGAACCATGTAAATACTATGTTGTATTGCTTTATGATTGTCTTAATGTGTTTATGTCTCCTTTTGCTAAGTGCTTTGAGATGACTGGATATATCTGTTTATTCTTAATGCTAAAGATGTGTAGAATATTAGATCTGATACACATGAACATGCTTAGTGCTTGATCTGTTAGATATGATCTATTTTACCGATGTTAATTGCTTGAATACATTGTGAATACTGTGAGGCTCTGTTTTACCAGCGATGTGGATATTGATTGCATATTAAGGAACTAGCGGTGCCAAGTGATTTATTAAGTGTTAGAACCACATATATGTGTCCCAGCTAAGGTTGCAGACACCTGAGTCTTGCAACCACCCCTGCCTTTACCTTGGGTGAGACTTCATCTTCTTCACAGGTGTTGCTGAAAGGGTCGACAGTTAGGGTTTTGTTGGTGTGTTGTTATAGTGTTGAACCCTGGGTCTGACCCTGTGCCAACAGAGGCCTTCGAAAAGGAGGTTATGTCATGGCCTCGAGTCAAATGCAACCCATGCAATTCAAGGATGCATTACCTTCTGTCGGGGGAGTTGTTGAAGAAAAGGAGTCAAGAAGCAGGGGTAGGACCGA
The DNA here is from genome assembly GCA_009831015.1 of Picea engelmannii. Lineage (NCBI taxonomy): Eukaryota > Viridiplantae > Streptophyta > Pinopsida > Pinales > Pinaceae > Picea > Picea engelmannii. The sequence continues at coordinate 977,467 of ML789620.1, read as the reverse complement.
GCTCTGGCCCGAAGGAACAAAAGAAAGAAGCGCCATTACAGAAAAATTCATATGAGGAGGAAGATACACAGTCGTTGGAGCCCAAAAAGATAACATTACCCATGTTGCCACAGCTTCTAGAGCAATCCATGTTAACAGGTAAGGTTATCAACAAAATTCTCAGTGCTTCCTTCATAGGAGACCCATTGGCTAAGAAAACCAGGATGGGGATCTCCCCAAGTAAGGTTCTAAACCCCCAGCTAATATCATCCACCATTCCTCGCACTAGAGCAGTGTCTTGAGAAACCCAAATTATTGATATCCAAGACGACCCTGAGCCTGACACCACTCCATACACAACCATCATCACTAGAAAACCCCCATCACCACCACAACCCCAGTTGCCACCTCACGAAATTGCCATTCTGTCTCAAACCACCGACCTAGAACCCATGCAGTTGGACCCCCCAGAGATACCCAAGTAGAGACCAGAACTCACTGGTCCAAACCCCGAGCTACCCGAAAAGAGGCTAGAAATCAATGGGCCAAACCCTGAATCCTAGAGCCAATAGATCATACCCTTTGTGCCAATTTAGGACACTCTGTCTTCAACAAAGATGCAAAATGTACCAAAACTACAATTCCTAAGCCCTCAACGCACTTCCTCAATGACCAAGGTTGAGGGTGCTATCAAAAAGAGCTCAACCCCAGAAGTTGAGGTCCACAAAGAGGCAGAGGTACCAGAGTGTTAGAAAACAAGACCGTGGAGCAATAAAATAAAACAAAAGCATAAACAAAACACAGAAGATACACAATACAATAGAGACACTGATTTACATGGTTCACCCAGTTTGGGCTACGTCCACCAGAGAAATTGCTAGGTCCTTCCTTTATTATTATCCAACATATGAAGGGATACAACCTACAACAAACCCACTATAACTTCCTCTTCTTTCTCTCATAGTCTCCTATCTCAGAATACAATATTCACCATCAACCATAGCCGCAATACATTTCCCTCTTAAAAGAGAGTTGCCTTCTAGGGCAAAAACCCTAACATAATCTCTATTGTTAGATCTAAGACATTATAATGAACGGTCCAGATTTACAATGAAATTACAATATACATTTACAAGGCAATTTTTCTTTCGGGGGCTTCACCCCCAAACCCCCGCTTGCCCCCAGACCCCCCAGCTGGGGGGATAGCCCCCCCAGACCCCACAGAGGGGGTACCCCCCCTCTACACTCCCCCACATGGAAGAGTGTACATACTTCTAGAATGTAAATACTTCATGGGGTATAAACATGGCTAAAAGTAAAAGACCTCTGAATCAGGAAGATAATCAGACTCCACAACCAACAATCTCCCACTTGGAGATTGATCTCAACAACTCCACCGTTTATGTATATGTTGGACCTTGAACCTTCTTGGACCTGGAAAATTTCTCATCTTCATCTTCATTCTTGAAGACCAACTGAAACTAAGAAGGAACTCAATTTCTCCCTGGTTACTCCCTTTGTTAACATGTCTGTAGGATTCTGGCTAGTGTGTATCTTTTCCAACTTCAAATGTCCATCTTCCAAGGAAGATTGTATGAAGTGGTACCTCAACTGTATATTCTTAGTCATCGAATGGAAGGTTGAGTTCTTTGCAATATGAATGGCACTCTCACTGTCACAGCACAACCTACTATTCTCTTACTTCTTTCCCAATTCCTCCATAAACCTCTGTAACCAAATCATCTCTTTACCAGCCTCTGTAGAAACAACATACTCTACCTCTGTTGTTGAAATTGCAACAACCTTTTGCAGTTTTGAAATCCAACTTACTGGTGTTCCACCTATAGTAAACACATACCCTGTGGTACTCCTCCTGCTATCTTTATCACCTGCCATATCTGAATCAACATATCCTTGTAGAACAGTTTCTGAACCTCCAAAACATAATGCATGATTAGCCGTACCTCTCACATATCTGAGAATCCACTTTACTGCCTCCCAATGATATTTACCTAGATTGTTCATATATTTTCTCACAACTCCCACTGCATGTGCAATATCTGGTCTTGTGCAAACCATTGCATACATCAAGATGTCAACTGCTGATGAATATGGGACCCTGGACATGTATTCTATCTCCTCTTGTGTCTTGGGACACATTTCCTTAGTTAATTTGAAATGGTTGGCCAAAGATGTACTCATTGGTTTTGCATTCTGCATTCTAAACCTCTCCAACACTTTCTCTATGTACTCACCCTGAGACAATTTCAGTTTGTGATTTTTCCTGTCTCCTTTTATTCTCATACCAAGGATTTTCTTTGCAGCACCCAAATCCTTCATCGCAAATGAATTGGATAATTTCTTCTTGAGCACATTTATATCCTACATATTAGACCCTGCAACAAGCATGCCATCTACATACAATAGCAAGATAATA